>SRMA01024319.1:0-48359 GCA_007224835.1 Danionella cerebrum
GGGTGCAAGAACCCTATTGTTTCTGTTAGGATTATTATTATTATTGTTAGCACCGTAGGTGCAAGAACCCTATTGTTTCTGTTAGGATTATTATTATTATTATTATTATTATTATTATTATTATTATTCTTTTTTTTCTTCTAACGTGTTTTTGCGGGCACTTTTGAGGGCCTAAACATGCGTAAAAAGTCACCAAATTTTGCACACACATCAGAACCTGCGTAAATTTACGTCTATTTGTGGTTCAAAAAGCGGGTGTGGTAAAATGACTCTACAGCGCCACCTAACGCGTTGTAGCTTATGATGCGCTATGAGTTTGTCGTAGGCTAATGAAATTCGCCACGCATGTGTAGGGTACTAAAACTTAAATATAAGTAAATGGGATCTCATTTCAAAAATCGACAGGAAGTCAGCTATTTCCCAAAAACCTCTAAAAATAGCCATTTTTGCTCACGTCGTACTTTAACGAACTCCTCCTAGAGATTTCATCTGTTCGTCTCTAAACTCGTTCAGCACTATCTTAAGGCATATGGGATGTTAAATTGCGAAGCTTTTTTGACTTCGATAAACTATGTACGCACAGCGGTCATCCAAAGTCGAAATTTTGTCGTAAACAGGAAGTTGTTATAACTCGGCCAAGCAATGTCCGATCCAGTTCAAATTCGCCATGTAGGTTAAGAGTGAATATCTTAACAAATGCAAATAGCAATATACAGTGTCAGTTATAGCGCCACCTAGTGGCAACATGTAATAGACCCTTTTCTGTTGTTTTATACTTGTATTTCAGGCTGTATTGCGAGTACATGTTTGAAAATCAGTACACTTATGTAAGGGATCAGGACCAACACAAAAGTCAATAGGATTCAGTTTCCAAAACCGACAGGAAGTCGGTTATTTTTTTACTATTGTATGAAATTGAGCACAGTTTCAGGCTTTGTACTTTAACGAACTCCTCCTAGAGAATTCATCTGTTCATCTTCAAAGTTGTTCAGTATTCTCTCAAGGCATATGGGATGTTAAATTGCGAAGCTTTTTTGACTTCATTTTACGATGCGCGAATGGCAGTCCTCAAAAGTCGAACTTTTTCAATGAACAGGAAGTGGTTAATAACTCAGCAATGCAATGTCTGATCAGGTTAAAATTCGTCATGCGTGTTAAGAGTCCATGTCTGAAGGATTTCATAGAGCGCAATACAGTGTCAGTTATAGCGCTACCTAATGGCAGCATGCAATATAGCAATTTCTGCTGTTTTTTACTGCTATTTCAGACTGTGTTTAAAGGACATCCTTGAAAATTGCCACACTTATGTTGCAGATCAAGACAAACAAAAAAGTCAATTGGAGCGAGTTTCCAAAATCAACAGGAAGTTAATTATTTAGCAAAAAAACCCTTAAAATGGCACTTTTCCATGTCTCATACTTCAACGAACCCCTCCTAGAGATTTTATCTGCTCTCCTTCAAACTCCAGAAATCTTCTCTTAAGGTATGTTGGATGTTAAATTGCGAAGCTTTTATAACTTTGATAAACGGTGTACGTACACCAGCCATTGAAATTTGACATTTCGCCATAAACAGGAAGTTATTATAACTCAGCCATACAATGTCTGATGGATCCCAAATGTACCAACTATACTAAAAGTCCCTGTCTGAATACATCTACAACATTATTCATCGGTTATAACGCCACCAAGTGATCACAGGTGGAACAGCATTTAAAACTGCATTTTTACCAATTTTGACAGGTTACAAGGATATTGGCCAAAACAGTCTCAAAAAATATTTCAACTCATAAATATTTAGACTCGTTAGCGCCACCTGGGGGTCATGATGCTTTGAGATGGGATTTTTTTTTATTTGAGTTGCCTGTATCATTAGGTTAGTTGAACAGATCTCGCTTGAATACGTCTTCTAACTAAGGATCGGTCGTGGAGCGCATTGTAACTACTTGGCCACCGAGAGGCGATGGCGACGTAGGTGCTCGAGCCCTTAATCGCTGCTTGCAGCTTTAATTATTATTATTCTTTTTCTTCTAACGTGTTTTTGCGGGCACTTTTGAGGGCCTAAACATGCGTAAAAAGTCACCAAATTTTGCACACACATCAGAACCTGCGTAAATTTACGTCTATTTGTGGTTCGAAAAGCGGGTGTGGTAAAATGACTCTACAGCGCCACCTAACGCGTTGTAGCTTATGATGCGCTATGAGTTTGTCGTAGGTGAATGAAATTCGCCACGCATGTGTAGGGTACTAAAACTTAAATATAAGTAAATGGGATCTCATTTCCAAAATCGACAGGAAGTCAGCTATTTCCCAAAAACCTCTAAAATGGCCATTTTTGCTCACGTCGTACTTTAACGAACTCCTCCTAGAGATTTCATCTGTTCGTCTCAAAACTCGTTCAGCACTATCTTAAGGCATATGGGATGTTAAATTGCGAAGCTTTTTTGACTTTGATAAACTATGTGCGCACAGCGGTCATCCAAAGTCGAAATTTTGTCGTAAACAGGAAGTTGTTATAACTCGGCCAAGCAATGTCCGATCCAGTTCAAATTCGCCATGTAGGTTAAGAGTGAATATCTTAACAAATGCAAATAGCGATATTCAGTGTCAGTTATAGCGCCACCTAGTGGCAACATGTAAAAGACCCTTTTCTGTTGTTTTATACTTGTATTTCAGGCTGTATTGCGAGTACATGTTTGAAAATCAGTACACTTATGTAAGGGATCAGGACCAACAAAAAAAGTCAATAGGATTCAGTTTCCAAAACCGACAGGAAGTCGGTTATTTTTTACTATTGTATGAAATTGAGCACAGTTTCAGGCTTTGTACTTTAACGAACTCCTCCTAGAGAATTCATCTGTTCATCTTCAAAGTTGTTCAGTATTCTCTCAAGGCATATGGGATGTTAAATTGCGAAGCTTTTTTGACTTCATTTTACGATGCGCGAATGGCAGTCCTCGAAAGTTGAACTTTTTCCATGAACAGGAAGTGGTTAATAACTCAGCGATGCAATGTCTGATCGGGTTAAAATTCGTCATGCGTGTTAAGAGTCCATGTCTGAAGGATTTCATAGAGCAATATACAGTGTCAGTTATAGCGCCACCTAATGGCAGCATGCAATATAGTATTTTCTGCTGTTTTTTACTGCTATTTCAGACTGTGTTTAAAGGACATGCTTGAAAATTGCCACACTCATGTTACAGATCAAGACAAACAAAAAAGTCAACTGGAGCGAGTTTCTAAAATCAACAGGAAGTTAATTATTTAGCAAAAAACCCTTAAAATGGCACTTTTTCATGTCTCATACTTTAACGAACTCCTCCTAGAGATTTTATCTACTCACCTTCAAACTCCTGTAATCTTCTCTTAAGGTATATGGGATGTTAAATTGCGAAGCTTTTATTACTTTTATAAACGATGTACATACACCACTCATTGAAATTTGACGATTCGCCATAAACAGGAAGTTATTATAACTCAGCCATACAATGTCTGATCGATCCTAAAGGTACCAACTATACTAACAGTCCCTGTCTGAACACATCTACAACATTAATCATCGGTTATAGCGCCACCAAGTGATCACAGGTTGAAACAGTATTTAAAAATGCATTTTTACCAATTTTGACATAGGTTACCAGAATATTGGCCAAAATAGTCCTAAAAAATATTTCAACTCGTAAATATTTAGACTCGTTAGCGCTGCCTGGGGGTCATGATACTTTGAGATTTTTTTTTATTTGAGTTGTCTGTATGATTAGGTAATTTGAACAGATCTCACTTAAAAACGTCTTCTAACTAAGGACCGGTCGTAGAGCGCATTGTAATGACTCGGCCACCGAGAGGCGTTGGCGACGTAGGTGCTCGAGCCCTTGATCGCTGCTTGCAGCTTTAATTATTTATTATTATTATTTATTTTTTTGCGGCCGCGGTACATTATAAATGTAGCCCAAAAAACCGCAACCCGCAACTCCGTATTTTTTCCCGCAACTCCTTTTCTAAAATAGCCCAATTGTGCGGAAAACCGCTACCCTGGCAACCATGCCTTAAAGCGACAGAACCCTACAGCCATTTTAAGGGTTTTTTGCAAAATAATTAACTTCCTTTTGATTTTGGAAAATCGCTGCAATTGACTTTTTTGTTTGTCTTGATCTGTAACATAAGTGTGGCAATTTTCAAGCATGTCCTTTAAACACAGTCTGAAATAGCAGTAAAAAACAGAAGAAAATGCTATATTGCATGCTGCCATTAGGTGGCGCTATAACTGACACTGTATTTCGCTCTATGAAATCCTTCAGACGTGGACTCTTAACACGCTTGACAAATTTTAACCCGATCAGAAATTGCATTGCTGAGTTATTAACCACTTCCTGTTCATATAAAAAGTTTGACTTTCGAGGACTGCCATTCGCGCATCGTAAAATGAAGTCAAAAAATCTTCGCAATTTAACATCCCATATGCCTTGCGAAAATACTAAACAACTTTGGAGATGAACAGATGAATTCTCTAGGAGGAGTTTGTTAAAGTATGAGACATGGAAAAGTGCCATTTTAAGGGTTTTTTGCAAAATATTTAACTTCCTGTTGATTTTGGAAAATCGATGCAATTGACTTTTTTGTTTGTCTTGATCTGCAACATAAGTGTGGCAATTTTCAAGGATGTCCTTTAAACACAGTCTGAAATAGCAGTAAAAAACAGCAGAAATTGCTATATTGCATGCTGCCATTAGGTAGCGCTATAACTGACACTGTATTGCGCTCTATGAAATCTTTCAGACATGGACTCTTAACACGCATGACGAATTTTAACCTGATCAGACATTGCATTGCTGAGTTATTAACCACTTCCTGTTCAAAGAAAATGTTCGACTTTCGAGGACTGCCATTCGCGCATCGTAAAATGAAGTCAAAAAAGCTTCGCAATTTAACATCCCATATGCCTTGAGAGAATACTGAACAACTTTGAAGATGAACAGATGAATTCTCTAGGAGGAGTTCGTTAAAGTACAAAGCCTGAAACTGTGCTCAATTTCATACAATAGTAAAAAATAACCGACTTCCTGTCGGTTTTGGAAACTGAATCCTATTGACTTTTTTGTTGGTCCTGATCCCTTACATAAGTGTACTGATTTTCAAACATGTACTCGCAATACAGCCTGAAATACAAGTATAAAACAACAGAAAAGGGTCTATTACATGTTGCCACTAGGTGGCGCTATAACTGACACTGTATATTGCTATTTGCATTTGTTAAGATATTCACTCTTAACCTACATGGCGAATTTGAACTGGATCGGACATTGCTTGGCCGAGTTATAACAACTTCCTGTTTACGACAAAATTTCGACTTTGGATGACCGCTGTGCGCACATAGTTTATCGAAGTCAAAAAAGCTTCGCAATTTAACATCCCATATGCCTTAAGATAGTGCTGAACGAGTTTTGAGACGAACAGATGAAATCTCTAGGAGGAGTTCGTTAAAGTACGACGTGAGCAAAAATGGCTATTTTTAGAGGTTTTTGGGAAATAGCTGACTTCCTGTCGATTTTGGAAATGAGATCCCATTTACTTATATTTAAGTTTTAGTACCCTACACATGCGTGGCGAATTTCATTCGCCTACGACAAACTCATAGCGCATCATAAGCTACAACGCGTTAGGTGGCGCTCTAGAGTCATTTTACCACACCCGCTTTTCAAAACACAATTAGACGTAAATTTTCACCGGTTCTGATGTGTGTGCAAAATTTGGTGACTTTTTACGCATGTTTAGGCCCTCAAAAGTGCCCGCAAAAACACGTTAGAAGAAAAAAAAATAATAATAATAATAATAAGAATAATAATAATAATAATCCTAACAGAAACAATAGGGTTCTTGCACCTACGGTGCTCGAGCCCGTTGGGCCCGAGCTCCTTCGGTGCTCGAGCCCTAATAATCCTAACAGAAACAATAGGGTTCTTGCACCTCCGGTGCTCGAGCCCGTTGGGCCCGAGCTCCTTCGGTGCTCGAGCCCTAATAATTTAGAAGTGAAGAAAAAAAAATTGCAAATGAATAAATAATAAAATAAATAAATACCTACCTGAACATGACGCATAAGTCCTAGTAACAGTTCATTTAGTCCATGTCCGTTTGTTATAGTTCATGTAAAACAGTTCTTGCAGTTTGTATATCCAGGCACACATACACACATGTTTAAATATTCATACATACACAGCCAATATCTTAAGTGAGGTGATAATAATGTTGTATGCTTTAAAAAGCAACTCAGCTACATGGGAGGAAAAATACATAACTTACCAAAGATCACAAACAGCGAGTTGGGCGAACCACACATATCTAACAAACAAACAATTGCAGCACACGGTGCCCAGGGACAGCAGACCCAACCCACCAGTGGCCGACCAACTTCCCACGAATCACCCTCACTCCTTTATGCCCGAGTGCGCTGCGAGGTCCGACACAGAACCGGCTCTGCAATCAGACCGAAGTAACCTGGTGGATCGTTCCACCCCCCGTGGGCCGACATGACCGGAGCCCCGGGCTCCCGAGCCAGAGCATCCCACCCCACCCCACCGGGAACTGTCAGCACCCCCAGAGAGAAACGCCCCGCGCCCGGAAGCGAGACAGCGGGGACACGCCCGCCACAGCGGGGGGGGGGCGGCCCACCCGACAGCGGCCAGGCCGGCCCCCCCGACAGCACAGGGAACCAGGCGGCAGCTGCCCCCCTTCGGATCCCATCCAACTCATACTTTTTATTTCTTTCTGATCAGTCCATGTGAAATAGACAACCAAGTGTCACTTAATATAGAATTACAAAACTATGATAAAATTTGTTATGACAGAGTTTGTCTTCCAATCAAATAGGTCCTGCTAGCTCCGGCACCAATTAAGCACTACTTGGAACAATACAAAATACAAAGTGAAAGTAAAATTTCTGAGGAATTGCTAGAAGCTAAAATTGGTGCATTGATATTTTTCCAAGACGTCAAGTGAGCACCTGCTGACTGCAGCCACTGCATTCTCCCCAGCATCAGACTGGGTGCTGCAGTCTTTGAAGTGTGCCTCTCCGAGAGCCTCCTACACTCAGTGCCTTTGTTTGTATGTCCACCAGTGCGTCTCTATAGAAGTGTGTACGTGTGATAGATAAAATAAAAGCATGCATCTTTGAAGCCTATTTCCAAACGGCACCGCAATCACGCTCCCTCCCACTTCAGTCATTAATGTAGTCGGCTGCTGGCAACCTGGAGGAAACATGCTTGCACTTAACATGTAAAATGCTCAAATAATTTCTCAAGCCAATCTATTAGTGCCTGAAAGGATTTCTTTGACTTCGGTGGTACCTGTCAGCCAGAGGGAGGCTTTTCATGCAAAACAAATGCAGTAATCCAGAACATCCTCCTGAGGCTCACGCAAGCATTTTCTTTATCCTCCCACCACTAATGAAAACTTTGTGGCCAACTACAATCTCATCCCTTACCGCCACGAAAATCTTCGTCAAATGAATCATAGACTTTACCTGATTTCATTATGATATCTTAAATATTCCTCAGCAGGGTCACATGACGCAACGATGCTCTCTCTGTGTGTGTGTACAGTGATCAGAGGTGTTTAATTACCATCTCTGCGGTTGAGTTTGGCGAAGCCTGGCCCATGGCTGCTGGACAGCTCTGAGGAACTGTCGAAGGCCGATTGAGGGAGAGTGGAGAGCAGCGGTGAATCACAGTTTTCTGCGAAAAACACAAACAAGCTCGGGTCATGTATGACGTTAGCTTCCGAAATCATGGATTCAGCAGATCAAAATATCACATACTTTAAAATTGTACCAAAAATCTTTCTCTCACCAACAAGAAACCTCACAGCAGCTGAGAGGGCTTTATTCATCATCTGTGTCTCAATTCAAAGTCTAGTTCCTTCAGAGTGGATTTTTCAAGGCTGCTTATGTCACAACGCTGTGTGAAGGCTGTCCTATTTGCCGAAACTCAAGGATCCTTCAAATGCATCCTCTTTTCCACTGAATTGGGTGATGCATGGCTACAATTGCCACAGATATCCCAAGATTCTTTGTGCTCTTTTCAACAAAATCAACACAAAATAGCGGGAAAGACTTTGAAATCTAAATGTAAGTAATTCTTTAAATGCTGATAGTGATACTAGCATTTTAAAACATCAACATTTTTATTTTCAAACCATGACGGCAAAAATGTTAATGCGCGTAGCCAAAAAAATGTGATGTATGCTAACTGTTGGTACGTGTCATTTTGTTTTAAGAAGCAAGGAGCAGTTGGAAGAGTTTGTAGCTTTCGGAGGACCCTCTAATGCCGTGGCCACCGGAGGCTGGTTAGGCTGCGTTTTCCAAAGGACTCTCGAACCTGGATTGAGACACAGCTATGGACTCTTAACTGAAAACAAAGCCGGTTACCCTTACACTGGAAAAAAGAGAAGGAAGGTTTAAATAGTCTTGTAAATAGACCCAGCTGAGACCAGAGAGCACCAACACCAGGGCATATGCTAAACCGAAACCAAGAACATGACTTGCCAAGACCAAGTCAAGCCCAAAAACAGAGTAGGGTTAAATTTAACACAATTACGTTACAAGTTGGCACAGTCTTATTTTGTGTTCATTTCTCCCTCGCTAAAGTATTTATAAATAATGTTATCAGTAGTTCTCACCTATGACCATTTTATAACAACTTGGTATTTGCAGGAAGATGTCCATATTAAATGGACGTCTATAATTTAGATCCTGTATGAATTATTACTATCAAAATAGCTTTATTAGAATTTTGCTACATGTGTAGTGGAACGAGATGTTGGGTTTGGTGGAAATGCTTCCAAACATTTAAACCAGTTTTGAAACTCTAATTTCTTAATCTTTCTGAGCCGGCCCCTGTACATCTGCATAAGAGCCAATTCATTTCCTGTTCAACACAATGATTAGCAACACAGGGAAGCTTTCAGCCAATAGCGAGCATTCGAACGGCGTCGTGTGTGCAGTAATTAGTAAAACGGTGCGAGTGATGAGCTCTTGAGAGACTGCCTCTCCCTCTTTACAGATTGATTCTGACAAGCCTCTCGATGCAATCAGCAGCTCTCCAAATGCAAATAAATCCTGAGCCGCTCAAGATTCAGCTCAGGAACACGGTGGATTCTTCTCTACAGTACTGCAGAAACATGCTGCTGGGATAGGTTCCTGGTATCCTCTGCGCACTTTCAAAACTAAATTAATGGGGTTTACAGTTCCAGAGTTACTCTTTGTCACATGACTAAAAAAAGCAACTAGGACATTATGATATTGGGGTGCATCCAGCAAGTGTGCTTCTAGAAGTGGAGTTCACATTTTTAAAATTGATTTCGTGCCTTTCTTCTAGTTGAAGAGGAGGTCTAGTTCTGGCGCTGACTCACACAAAAGCCATTTGCAATCCCTTCACTTTAACCCTTCCATTTGCTCTGAGTGCATCTCAAGGTTCCTGGCACTGGACATCCACTGCCTACATGCGTGAACTTAATACATAAGACTTTAATGTGTTTTTATCTGTTTTATTTGTTTGTTTGGTGACCTGAGAGAAGGGGGTGGCAGCCAAACAGACTGTGCCCTCAGGTACACTCTTCTTTTTATGAAATAAATTCTTGGGAGTGAGTTGTATGCAGCAGCGCTGCTCCCTACATTCAAGGTACCCAGTCTATTTAGGGCATCAAAAGGCAGAGAGGGCACCATTATTCCGTTTGTTCACAAGAAAAAAATGGTAATAATAAAATAAAGTATATTTATGTATTAATGTAAAATTATTATTGATATATGCATACATCTAAGTGCATATTACATTTTAAAATATTTTTTTGTTGTTCTCCTCTGGGGGGAGGGGGATAAATGTATACATCTATGAGCAGGTAGCTGGAACAGTGGCAACCCCACAGCAGATGCTGTCCTGAAGGTGCGGACATACTTGGAGGAGCCATTTGTTCCTAAGAATGAAGACCCTTTGAAGTGGTGGGAAAGTCGGGTACCTGTGTATCCAAGGCGTAGCCAACTAGCGGCTAAGAAGCTTTGTGTTGTGGCCACATCAGTTCATTCAGAGAGGAGAAATCGCCTCAAGCATTCCAAAGTCAGAGCACTTGTGTTTCTCAATTCGAATTTGCAGAAAGAAAAGGAGGAGAGGCCATAAAGACTGGAACTGTTTAATCATTTTGGAAATAGTAGTAGATAATTTATTTATTTATTTAGACTTATTTTGTTATTGGGTTTATAAAGTTTTAAAATATTGTTTATTAGTTTTTCAGTATTGTTAAAAATGTACATGTGTGGAAATTTTGCTAAAGAAGCAATATTTCAATATTTGAGTTTGAATATAGATTATTGCTTCAGTCTGAAATGGATTCTTTATAAATATTCCACTGCCGTATTACTGAGTTGACAGTGAGATTACTATTTACCCTTTGTATAAAATGTTTGTGTGTAAAACTACTTTGATTTGTTGTTTAATGCAACACCTAAACACTTATAAATACACAATGTTCAAAGCAGGCTTCAATAAAGTTTCATGCAAAAACCTTTAGTAGCAAAATTTCCACGCAAGTACATTTTTAACCATACTGAAAAACTATTAAACAACATTTTAAAACTATATAAACCCAAAAACGAAACTAGTCTAAACAAAATAAATTGCCTACTACTATTTCCAAAATAATAAAACAGTTCCAGGCCTCTCTATTTTCGTATTGAGAAACACAAGTGCTCTCACTTTGGAATACTTGAGGGGATTTCTCCTCTCTGTGAGTATTTGTAAGTTTTGGAGAAAAATCTTTCCGAAGGCACTGATGTGGCCACAACACAAAGCTTCTTAGTTGCTAGTTTGCTAAGCCTTGGATACACAGGTATCCGACTTTCCCACCACTTCAAAGGGTCTTCTTTCTTAGGAACTAATGGCTCCTCCAAGTACGCCCACACCTCCACGACAGTGTCTGCTGTGGGGTTGCCACCGTTCCAGCTACCAGGTTTACATTTATCACCCCGGCGGAGAACGGCTCCCGACCAAATGCTACTTGTCTCCCATCGTTCATATTAAAGAGCCATTCAAAAGATTCGATTTGTTTGTGAACGTCACAACACTATTCAGTATCGCAATCGAAAAATTAGAAAGCAAAAGCTAAGATGCTGAAAGCATAATCAAAACGCTGAGAAGCAAAACCAAAGCTTATAAACCAAACCAAAGTATATTTAAAATCAAAGTCGATTATTTGTTTTCAGGTTGTTGTTTTTTTTCTGGTTATTAAATTTATCTGCGTGTGTTTTTGCTGAAAATGTGTGCATATTTTTTGCACAAAATGAAAAAAGTTTTTTTAAAGTGGAAGCTTTCGGAGGCTAAAGTCTCAGAACTCTTGTCTTAAACCAGAGTCAGATTTCGTGTGGAAAACAAAACAGTAAATCAGTAAATTAGGTAGAATTGTTTATTTTATGTTATGTTTATTTAAAACTGCAGTGTAATGTTGCTTAATGACTTTAGATAACAGAGAGTTATTCCATCTTACCCACTGTTTTTGTAGTTAAACTGGGAACTCAATATGAAGAGCTTCAATATGAAGTGAAAGGGTTGTTCCTGAATTCTGAAGCACATTGTACATTGATTTTTCGCCCAAAAAATTGTGGAAATCATCAAAATGTTTTACTTTCTGAATATGGTTCTTCGCTGGAAAACAACAACTATTAATAGTAATAATAATAAGATATATTTAATGAATGAATGAATTAATGCAAGTTTTACTGATTTGGGTTTTTCATTGGTTGATGCCGACATGTGAAAATCATAATTTAAAAAGTTGCTGATCTTTATGTCTGTACAAACACATGCCAACACACATTCGTAATGTTTTGAACAAATCAATGCTGCATAAAATTGGTATTAGTTAAATTTCTGTATTTAGCATATGCTTTTATACAAAGAGTCTTGCGTTCCAAAGAATGAACACATTTGATATGTTCCTTATTTGCCTGGAATTCAAACCCTGCAAGCACTATGTTTTACTGACAACTTTGGGGCAAAATGCACCCTATATTCCTTAGAGCAACGTGATGGAAAGGACACAACTGTCATTTTATTACAATCTCTCCTTTTATCAATGCAAAACAATCAAAGAGAAGCATCAGCATGATACAAGGAAGAACTCAAAGGTGCTGAGCAACACGTCAAGGAAGATCCCGACACGAGCATTCATGCATTATTCATGAAACAAACCCATCATCAGACGATTTATGTGGAGCCAGGCTTGGATGTTGCTACACATCACCTGCATGCATAAACAAATGCACAAGAGACGGGTGTTCTGTGTTTTACTGAAGGCATCAGTTTCATGCTTCTGTTTTTCCGCTTGCCCCTGCCTCCTGATTCTTATGTAGCATGTGACCCGTACTACAATACAGATACTGTCAGACCTCTGAAATAAATACAATTATTACCAATAATAAAGCATCAAAAGATGAATAGCTCAAATGATTTCACTCACAAACAGTGGCGCTATTGGTCAGTGCTACTTTTGAGAAAGCCAAGAAAAACTGTTACAGCTTAAATTCATATGATGAGGAGCAAAATTAGTATCAAATAAGTATTTTTACTTTAAAATATATTGTCTGAGGGAGGCCAAATACACTGCACCTTAAGTAAATAAATAGAGAAAGATTTTTGCCTCTATAATCTTGTGATAATTATGTGGAAAATGCTGTAAACAAAGAATGGCTTATTTATTTATTTGTATCAATGAACAAAATGCAGTGAATGAACAAAATAGAATCAGATCTTTTTCACAGCAAAAACGAAAATCTAATCAAAGCTGAAAAGGCTCAATTTTGATGAAAATTTTTATTTTCTTGTTTTAAGAAGAATTTTCTAGTTTAGACTTTTAGGGTATGAATTATTTATCTTATTTTGAGAAAATGTGAACTAAATTTCCTTGAGAAGAGAAAAATCCATAAAATTTCAGCAAATTTGTTGTCCTTGCGAAAAGCTCATCCGTTATGGGACTTCGAAACCACTCGTTCAGTCATGATGTGTAATGTCCCGTTACATTAGGCGCGGCGTAGCAGAAACTCCGCAATGAAAATTCTGGTGTGTATATGCCTGCAAATCTGGGTGTACCTTGGTCCCACTGGTTTCTGGCAGTTCTGAGCTGAAGGGTAATTAGTTTGATGAATTTTCCTTTGCCGACCACAGCATCTATATCCTCCATGCAACCAAGTTCGTACAGTACATTTAGAAACTCCAGACTGCTTTGGAATCCTCGTTTAGGAGAGACCTTGTGTTTTGTTGCTCTACCCAATCTTGCCAGGAAGTTGCAAGTACTTGCTTAGCTTTGGGAAATATATGCAGGAGTACCAGTATTGCTGTTGGGGGTAGAGGGGTCTCCAACATTTACGAGTTCTTCAATAGGAACTTGTGAACCTCTGGCGAACAATAGTGGCTACTGGCTATGCAAAAAATAGACGCTTTTTTGGTGCTAATTAGGAGATTTTCTCTAAAGGGTGGACTCACTTTTGCAACATGTCCCTATATGAATACATGATTCAGGAAGGCACTTTCCGTCTGCTCCATCGCTTCACCTCAATAGGATAAATATGAATAGACACTGCTGCTTAACAAAGCACTGGTTGATATTCAGCATATGGAACTGCTCTGATCTCAGTGGAACTAAGGTTCAGTGGCTGGAAATGTTCACATGACTCTGAAGATAGTGTGATATGGCCTCAAACTCTGCATTCATTATTCAGCACGGCTTCCGATTATCATAAACTGTGGAGATTGTGAAGCTTGAGTGTGCAACCTTCTCCATCAATCCCCAGAACCACTGAAGGCAGATCCTTCCAGATCCACTACTTTTACTCGAGAGCCTTTTCATTTTCCATTTATAAGGCTATGGGGGATGTCATTAAGAGAAATAATGTCGGTATTATGTGTTTTATTGTTACTCTGATTACATGCAGTGGCATGTTCCACTGAACGCAGCAAAGTCTACTGATATTTTAATGAGTTGCTGTCTGGAGTTGAGAAGTGGCTCTCTTGCAGTTTTTAAAAACAAAATAATGAGAAAACTGAAATTGTGATTTTCTTTTGTAACTTTCTTTACTAAGTTTTCCTTAAGCTGTGAGAACATTATTCTGGTCCTGGTTTCTTTGCACTTGCTGCGTGTTACATTCAGCATTCTGTTTCGAAATATCTGCAATTTTGTTATTTTTGCTGTAGGCCTATGTGTTGTAAAAGCCCATATATTGTTATTCGTACTTTGCTATGGATAAAAAAAATGGCAAGATACAAACGTATCTCCTCTTAGACCATTCAAGCTATAGTCACCATACTTTGCCAAGACATCCAAACTGGTCTGACCCGGGTTATTATATTTTTCAGACTGGTACCACTAAAAAAATCTGGGAAATTGTTGAGAATACTTGTAAATTTTCCATTGACTTAACGTGGGGTCAATTTTATCAAACTGAAAAGCTTATAGAAACTTCGAACTGACAACATGTCTGGGGGTTACCTTACCAGTCTCTGCAAGAACATACACAAATATTTGAACCCCATGCTAAATGATTAAAGAATTACCATTGAATTTTAATAGCCTTTGAAAGTAAATGAGAAAGGGCAAGAAAAACATCATAAACAATTCGGGGTTCTTATGTTAATCAGAAGAACTAAATTTCTATATCACTGACGCCTCCTTAGTGACCAAATTGTTTACCCGATTAACCAAAATTCTGAAAATCTATCTTAACTTTGATATAGGATAGATTTAATTTATGTTACTCACAGTGACATTGGGAACTAAAAGTTATGTCACTGACTCCTCTATAGCAACCACAGTGTTTACCCTAGTAATCAATCTGGTATATCTCTAACTCAGCTTTGGAAAAGCATTGAGAACTGGAGGTTTATGTTACAAAAGCACAGTGGTACTCCGAGATACGAATGCTTCGAGTTACCAAATGTTCGAGATACGAAATGTCTCGCAGGAAATCTTTTGCTTCGAGATACAAAGAAAAATTTGAGATGCGAGCAACTACAAGCAGTTCTGCTCTATTATCTGCTTGTTAAGCCTGACGTCTCGCTACGCTTCCGGGTCCTGACGCTCCATTATCCCTTTGCAAAAAGGGGCTGATACGCTTTAAAACACTTTACAGTGATGTTAATTAATCTGACAGTGTATAGGACATTTTTGATAGTCTTGACGATGGAGCCACATGGCCTCTTCCACATCACATTCAGTATCCTCTCTTGCAATGCACCTAGGGAAAAATTGCTCTGCATCTATTTGCTGGGCAGCAGTAGGCATTGCACCTCCACCTCACACATGGACTCCTCTTACTCAGACCTTTCTACCTCTCACTTTCCTGTGCCTTAGACCTCCTCCATCCATGCTGGCAAAGTGCACAAAAGAAATGGCACTTTTAAAAAGAAATCTATTTGATTGCTAATTCAAGATCTGTGCGGAGGAGCGTCAAACAGGTGCTTAAGTGATTTTATACTGATCAAGGTATTTTCTAATAGTTGGGAATAGATGTTTTCTGTTTGGTTACCATAGCTAAAACACTGGAGCTTAAACTGCTTGAATGGCATTGTGTTGTGTAAAAGGGTGTGGAAACGTGTCAATCCAATGAGAAAGGGTGAACACATTTGCAGGATGTGTCTTCTGCTCTGCTGGGATAGTGACGATGAAAACTGAAAGGATCCCAGTTTCTTTAAAAGGTCAATCAAGAAAAAGTGTAATATTCGTGTTTAACCCTTGGTTCCAATCTGGCATTGTCACAAAATGAAATGGCTGTTTCCCCCTCATCCAAAGTTAATGATTAAGTTCATTATTATTAATGTTAGTATTATTATTTATGTTTAGAACTATTGTGTTGTGCTGGTGGAGTCAGGTTCTGTCAGCTGGCACGGTCCTGTCAACAGGTGCAAACACAGCCCAGTTTACCAGATGCGGATGAACCCTCGTGCCTCTCGTTTAGATTTTGTATTAAATGGGTCATAACATTGTTTTATTTATGAAAATAAGTTGTTCACATTGGTTTAATTATATTTGAACATGATTCTTTTGCTCAAAAAGTCTATTTTTAATTAAAATAACATGAAATCACTTAATTTTCTAGCCGAGGCTTATTCCGGAAATGGGTTGAGATTTTCATTCGGAAAACTCTGTATGTACTCCCCAGCTACTCACCTATTGGTTACTGATTTGCATATTCATGACTCTACTGTCTGACAGTCAATGTAGATGTGAGGGAGATTGGAGTGATTCATTACGAGCAACTTCAATAATGAGTTATCATTGTTTTACTAAAGGAACATTGATAGAAGCTGTAATGGCGTTTGGAGGAAACGTTATAAAACCTTTTTATTGGCTGATCTGAAGTGTCAGAGCCAAGTCGCACTGCGCTGCCTGGATTGAGTCAGAGTTGATTTGAGAAATATGAGGCAGAAACAGTAGATATTAGATGCTTAAATTTAAGCATTATATGCTTAAAATTTATTCCATTAAAATGTATTTTTGTTAAACGAGTTGTGACCATCATTAGTGGTGACATAATTGTGAACGTCGGCTGATTCCTCCATGTAATGGTTGCGCTAAATATACTTAGCAGGTAAGTGCCCTTGAATCTTTAATTATTTGAGGCATATCAAAACTTTCTATTTGCTTATTAGGGTATGTGCTCAGTCTCAATTTTTTTCAGGCCCAAGAAATGGCCCTTTCGTTGTTTATTGACGCTACAATTTGTGTGTTGCTAGCTCTGTCTGACTGCTAAGGAAACCGCTGAATTATTTTGTTAGTGACAGAAATATTAAATATAACTGGTAAACAATGGTTTTGAAGAACATCTTCAAAAAACCTTCCCGGTCTATTACCAACAACTAATCGTCTTTCACTCCACAGGAGCATCTAAATCCCTGACGAGACTTTACTCCAGAGCTCCATGGCTCAATGGTGAGAAACATCTGATTAGTTTCTGTCTCTATGGGTGAAAAGCGGGCACGATCCACACTTTGACCTAGTTTGCCAGCAGGTCAGTGGTCCTGTGTTAGCCGCCACCGGGGAAAGCACTGAAGAGTGAAATGAAATACCAGCAGAATTGGACACAGCTCAGAAAGGAGTCTCCACTCCTGCAGTCTCCTGTCACTTTTATTTTGTTGCGTTTCATTCGTTTTCTTTCAAGGGCACATCCTAGAGTGAGGGTCTGAGGCTGCTGATGCTAATCATTTAAACATTTAAAGGAACAGATCAGATTAAATGGTTAAATGTTATTTTCTAAATATAGGTTTTAAAACTACAGGTATTTCTGTAATTGTCTACTTTTGAGTTTACTGATTTATATTTAAATTATCTACCTGTGTGGGGACATATGTCTAGATCTAAATTTATAGTTATGCTTTTTGATGCATGAAGGTTCAGGTGAAAACTCGACTTGGTGTCAATATTTGCAGAGATATTTTAATATTTTTATCTATAATATTTAATTCTATAATATATCTATATAATTTAACTTAAATCTAATATTTATATTTAATATTTAATCATTAGAGGTGTAACGGTTCACAAAAAGCACAATTCAGTTTACAAAAAAAAAACACACTTTTGGATAAAACAAAATGGAAACTGTGTTTTCCTGATTTTTATTTAATAAATTAACAATTTAAAAGCATAATCTTTGTTTTTTTTTTCTTTTACATTGAAGAATGATGGAGGTATATCTTCAAGGGTTACTACTTCAAGCAAATTAAACCTTAGGCATTTTTGAGCGTTTTTTTTTATAAATTACCTTTACAACATTTTACAAATATTTTAAAACTAAATTACACAATTCCATAACAAACCTGAAATTGTACAAAAAATACAATTCCAATGATTACATTTTGTCTTTTTATACTGCAAAAATCTCAAAAACCTTAGAAATAATAATTTTTATGTTTTGGAATAATATCTAAAGTGTTAAGACAAAATAGTAGTTCCAAATATCCTAAAAAACAAAGACAATGTCAAAACAATCTGAAATTTGTATAAAAAACCAGATACACTAAACCTAAACCCTGTATACTTTTCCAAGCACTTTTTGTGCCATTGTGCATTTTTGTGCCAGAATTTTGAAAACACAAGCCATTTCACAGGTCTTGAACTTCAAAGGGTTATCTCTTCTTTTCACCACTAGATGGCACTAACGGCACCGATTTGGGACCTGTAAAATGAAACTGACAGACGTTTGCAGATTTTCTTACATTTTAATTTGAATTACCATGCAAATTATGTGTCATTACTCATGTAAAGTTCATTTAAAAACTACAAATGAAAAAAACGAATAACCTTTCTGATCCCTCCACATTATGTTCTGGCTCTGGGACACAGTCCCCTGCTTGTGTCGTTCTGTGGAGGGCTGGCCAGGCAGACCTCAGATCACACCTGGGTCACAGAATGACACAGGGGACGTTGGTTTGCTGCCTGCTAGATTAGGTTTCCTGTCCTAGACACGTCATACTACATTCACTTATTTATTAAATATGTCTGTGTGTCTCCGATCAGATCAGGTCATTATGCGATGTGTAGGTTTCTGTCCATTCCCCATCAGTTATCTATCATCTGTTTTAACTGTGTTTATGTACCTTTATATATGTGTGTATATAAGCTGCAAAAACTGTACTGCATGAACTATAACAAAAAGAAGCTGTTTCATCACGCTCGGATTGATCCTCCAAACCACCGTAGCTCAGTCCTCTTTGCTAATCTGATATTTCTTGTCTGTATTTTTGCACTCTTCTCGTCTGTGTTGATTGGACCCGCAAACCAAAGCATACAGTATCTCTCCGCTGCTGCCAATAAGTATCTTAAACGTCACCTGTAGTGTTGTGTTCTTGTGAAATGTAGGACAAAGGGGACAAACGACCCAGATCATCTCTAACATAATTTGCATTATTGGCTCATGCATCTGGCTGGTAAGTTTTTTTTTTACCACCAAAATGATTTTCAACCCGCATTTGGCGGGTTTTAATTTCAAATGAAAATCAAACAATTGTCCGGAGACTTCTACAGGTTAAAAGCCTCCTCACATTCTCCCTTCAATAGGAACTCATCAATCTTAAGCTTAAAAATGGTTGCAATCTAAACAAAAGGAGCAGACTACCAGGAAAAACCAGGTTGCGGTTTATTACATAAGCCAAAGTAAGGCTCTAACATTCTACGCATGAGAAGTTAAAAATCCCAAATTCGCTGTTTAAAAGAAGGGCTGGCTCCATTTACTTGGGTCCTTCCCAAAGTTTCCCATTGGCCCCTTATCTTTCCTGGCCTGCATAGAATCCCTCGTCTACTAACTGGTTTCATCTTTGTCTCCTCTTCACTAAGCAGGTGCATGTGCTGCCAAAAACTCCTCCAGCTGGACGCTTCAAACTTAATGTTGATTGAAGAGTTTTCAAAGCAGTGTGAGTGCAGAAATAAGCAACATATATTTAATATACGGTAAGTTTGTGGGATGAAAGTACTATTAAATATTTTATATTATAGATCAGATAATGATTCTGACCACAACGCATTCTTACAGCGATGAACTGGGGACTTACACAACAGTAAGACATCCTTTTTCTCGATTTCCTTCAAACATTTCTGGGTTTCTTCCCACCTGAGCCTCTCTTTTGTTCTTAAAATGGTGAAATAGGAGAATGGCAGGAATTTGACCAAACAAAAAAGGAACAAGTTCGTTTGTGCGGTTTGTGGAGCGCAGGAGAGCAGTGACCGATGAGTGATTGATTTCCTGTGTAAATAGTGAAAGATGTTTATATCATCGTCGAGAGCCCCTGTGAAACACAAACAGCAACAGCAGGGGGCGTGTCACCGACTCAATCACAGTCATATGTAATAAGTTTTTATACACAGGGTTTATTCCCAACAATAAAGTTTTTCAGTATACGTATAGTGTAATTTTTGACATTATAAAATATTGCTTTAAAACAATAAAATATTGCATATGTTGTTCAAACAACATATGGCTTAATTCATTTATTTTTATCTTTTGCTAAGGTCTTCAGCTGGACAGGAACTACTCTACTATATTCCACAGCTGAAAGAAAAAAATCTGGACCTTTGTAAATAAAACAACAGGTAAAATCGACACTGAAAGCCGTATTCAGACAAAACGTTTTGAGTTGATGCACAATACGTTGAGGTTTCTTTCTGTTATCTCAAAAATCTTGTTGCTGTGCATTTATAGTTCATAAAGAGAAGCTTAATAAAAATTCATTTTTTTTACTTTTTTGTTAGTTAACACAGTTCTGAGCATTTTTAACATAAAAATAACAAATATTTGCAGATTTTGAAATGAAAAGTGATTACAAAAAATGATACAAACACTATTTTCTTAGGGTTCAGTTCCTTAAAATAAGATGGACATGGTGTGACCAATGTCCTGTTTTTTTAAACTGGAATCCATTCCAAAAGACTACAGGTATTTGTTAGCTGGCAGGAGTTGGATGGGAGTGGGAATAATTTTGAGTGGGAGTGGGATGGGACAGGAGTGAAATTCCACTCCTGTGTCATGCCTAATGGGTAGCCATCATGTTAGAAGGTTGCCGGCTTGAGGCTCGCAGTTTGCGTGTTCTCCTTGTGCTTGAGTGCGTTTCCTCCGAATATTCCGGTTTCCCACACAATCCCAAAAACATGCAGTTAGGTTAATTTAATATTATAAATTCCCCTTAGGAGTGAATGTGTGGGTGAATGTTGCCCTGTGATGGACTAGCGACCTGTCCAGGGTTTACCCCTGAATCTCGCCCAATGTGCACTGGAAATAAGCACCGGCAGACCCCAGTGACCCTAAAAAGGCAATAAGCGGGTTGGAAAATGAATGAATGAATCTCGAATAAACTTTCATACATGGTGTCCTAATGTTTTCTGTCACCCATTCCACCTCTGCCGACACTTCTCTTCACTTACGTATTTTGCTTGTGTTTTATTCTATTTTATTATCATTTATTACATAAACAATGTGTAGATTTAAGGATTGAAGAAACATTACTTGATTTTTCTCTGGTTTTCCATTTTTTTATCAACTTATACTGTTGTTTCTGAGAGCCGTTGCACAGATTAGGTGTTCTACATGTAAAAATTGCTTCGAGAAACTAAATGTTCGAGAAATGAACGCCACCCTGGAATGGATTAATTTGGTATCTCGAGGTACCACTTTACTTTGGTACATTGTAAGGCAAATACTTTTACTCAAGTTAAATTCTGAAAGGTGCACTTTAACTTTTACTAGAGTATTTTTACTCTAACTCATGTACTTGGTTTGTGTACTTTGTCCACCACTGCATATTTGCTAACCCCATTGGCAGATTGTTTTAGCTTGATATAAGTTTTTTTTTTTTTTTTTTGTTCCAAAAAGCAGTTTTACACTGTAAAATTTACCAGAGCTATCTTCAAAACATCAGTGGAAAAGAAATAGCATTTTAGCCCAAACATACTTCTCGGTGACAGCTAAAGAAATATTTGAGCGTGTGCAGAATATCCTGTAGACAACATCAGTCTGTGGATGATGAATCCTCTGAGCTGTATCACCCATCAGTCCTGGCAGCTCTGTGAGATCAATGCGCTTCGCTTTGGGAGCTCAAGCCTTGGAGATTTTCAGCCTTGGTTCTGCTTTTTATGGAAAAAAAAAATTTAAATTCCCTCATTTCTGCCATCCACCTGAGATGCTATCTTTCATCCTCTCAACACAACGGAAGATATTTGAGGTAAAATCTCTGCGTATTGTACCAAGTGATTGCTATTTGGACTGTTTGCGTAGGCTGAAAGTTTTGGGCAGCTTGATCGTGGATTGAAAATACTGCAGAGGTAAAGACATAATAAACTGGATTTTTTAAACTTTTTGAATGTCTGATTGCATTGATTGTGATTTTTACAATAAAAACAACCTTCATTTAATTTTTACATTGATTTTCTCTCTAACTGGCCAAAAATGATGAAAGTAAAACATTTATTCAAGGAAGATAAAAGCTCAGAGATGAAAACACTGTTCCACAGGAGAACTCGACTATTTTGCCATTGCTAAGAGAAAACAAATGACTGAGAAAGTAAATGGGGAATAAGAAAGAATGGAGGAGCTTGGAGAAGGCAGCACTGTAAGCAGTTGCAATGGACTGATCATCAGCTAGAGTTGCTGAAAGCCATTCAAACAAGCCTTTAGCTCTTCCATGATGATGAACATATGGTACAACTGGAAATAAAGTGCCGGAAACAGCTAAGCGCCTTCTTGCAAAACACTTGTGGATTGCAGAAGCATCATGTCATAAAGACATGACTATGTTTTGTATCGTGTGGATTTATTTTTTCATTTTCTCTTGCAAGAGAGGAGGTCATTAGCCGTGTTTCCATCCAAAGATGCGAATTAAATGTATGTGCAAAACTGGATTATAACATAAAATATTTCTTAAATAAGGCATCATTTCCATCCAACGAGTTCAAGAGAACAAAATTGTCACTTCCTGATTAACTGGTGCAAAATATCAAAAAGGCAAATTAAAGTTTAGGAGAAGACCTTTTTCGTAAACAATAACGTCTTAGAACACATATAGGAAACACAATATGTGCAGACATGTCATCTTGCTTTAGGAGGTGAGAGAGTGCTCTTTGGGAACACAACTCCGTGGGAGGTGATGATCCCAAACCACTTTGATGACTTTTGAGGAATAAAAATATGTGGATGGAAACGCAGCTTTTGAAGCAATGTTGACTTTTTTATTATCAAATCATTGTAAACTGTTGGAACATGATGGGCATTTATAATAACATTTGCCAACTTTAGCTTATTGTTAACAATCCCATCTACTTTTTCCAAATCCTCTCAGACTATTTGGCTGATTCTCACCAAATTTGAATCGATACCTCCTTAGACCTTGCCAGCAAAAAGTTGTTTTGAGTAATGGGTTTTGATGGCGTCTTCCCAAGTGGAGTCCGAAGCTGTATCACTGCAACCTTTTGCCATACTGGCATCAAACTTGATGTGCATCATCAGGACCCAAGGCTGACTCCAAAATATGAGTTCCCTTTCAGTCGAGACGCAGACGGCGTCGATGTCTCGACTATGGGTGGAGCCATCCTGGAAGGGGTGGAGCCGAATATTTAACGGGCAATTAATTTGCGAGTGAAGTTGATTAGCGATCAATTGATCAATCAACTGCTCAATAAGAGCAGAGCGTAGCTCTACACTCATTATGCCTTCTTCCTCGGAGCGAATGGTGGTTGCTTTGCATTTCGACGCTCTTACAAGCTGAAATATCAAAGGTTGCTTACCTTTGCGCTTGATGTGCTGCTGCTAGCCCAGATAGCTACGCCATCTTATCGCGGCACCTCTGATTCCCAGCTAGAGGCTGTTAGTACTTTTAGTTTTTGTCCTATAACGTCCGTTTTTCACGACGATGGGCAAAATCTGTACTTCTCCTGGCTGAGATGATCTCATTTTAGACGGTCACGAGAAAAGCACGGAGCCTTTGGCTTCAAACGCACCGTGTTGCTCCCGTGAAGCGAGAATATGAGTGTTTGCTGTGCAACGCTCATCCTCGCCGCACACTGAGGTACAGGAGGTTCTTTAGGGGAAAGGACATCGGAGCTCCGGCTCCCGGTGCTCCCGTAAACCGGATTAGTTCCGCCGAGGCCTTGGCTGATGGCGCGGGGCTAATGACGTCAGGCGATCCTTCGCGTCATCCCCGCGCTTCAGGCGTGGGTTCCGTCTGATCTGCGGGTGAATCGAGCGATTCCTTGTATGACTCTCAGATGATCTGCTCCCATCACAGCATCGGAAGGGGCGCCGCCTTCTGTACCGCGCCGCAGCAAATCGAGGTCAGAAGTTGCCGCGATGCACTCTAAACCGCACGGCGATTGACTCTGTAACTGCTGCAACTAACAGCTGCTGCAACTCACATGTCATTGCGGTAAAATCCTCTGTGACATGTACCAGAGTGGTGGCAGCCATCAGTCTATTCAAGACTTGCGCTTTACATCTGATTTCGCCCTTCGGGCTACGAAATCGGTAGCGCACAGGCTGCACGATGTCCACACTGTGGTCCAGGAACGGCATCTGCGGTTGATGATGTCCGAGGACCGCGCGTGGCTCCTGGACTCTCCTTTTTTCCCAGATGGCCTCTTTGGCGTCGCCGTGGAGACTTTGTGTCGAAGGTCTCCACGATCAGACGCCAGAGAGAGCACCCCCTGCCATGGTCTAAACCTCCGGCCAAGAGCTCAAGAAGGACCCCTGCAGGACGAAAGGCGCAGTCATCCTCAGAGGGTTCTCGGAAGCAGACGAGGGCTTCTTCCTGTAAGAAGCACCCCTGAGGCTGACAGCTCAGGAAGATGTGAGATCTTTCAGGGTCTATTCTTTAACCCGACTCCCCTGGAGGGGGGGAGGCCACCACACGCACCTCGCTGCCGTCCTTCGGGATGGCGGCACCTACCGCGCTAGAAAGATCTAACTCCCTTCCTGAGAATAACGGACTCATCAGCCTACCCGTCGGGGACACACTCTCCTCAACTATTGACGAGGACCCCGACACAGGCACAAGCTCCGCAGGCCCAGTCAGTGGATACGGCGGCCCCGGCCCCCTACACACCACAGACTTGTCCCCAGGGCCCCGCCCTGGTGATTCCACCACTAAGCCCGCAGCCTTGCTGCCCCGCCAGGGGTTTTCATCGACACGGCCATCGCAGGACCACTGACAGCTTGCCTGGGAGCCTGGCGGAAGCTTCCCGGGATCAGCCAGTGGATCCTCCGGACCATCCGGCTGGGTTTCACGATCCTTTCGTGAACCCCCCAGGTTTTCTAGGCGTTTCTGAGACCCCTGTCCTCTGGTCAGGCGCCTCACTCCTGCGAGAGGATATCACTGCCCCTTTGAACAAGGGCGTAGTAGAGCCAGTCTCTCCAGCCGATGCAGAAAGAGGCTTCGTCAGCCGTCACTTTCTGGTCTCCATAATATCTGGCGGGTTGCGACCAATCCTGGATCTGAAACGTCTGAATCGGGGACTGGCCCAGCTCCGATTCCGGGTGTTGACGATCCGCAGCCTTCTGCTGTGCGTTCGTCCTGGGGATTGGTTCGCCACCTTAGACCTGAAGGACGCGTACTCCATGTGGCTAGAACAAGCTTCACAGACCCTTCCTCAGGCTCTGTTACGAAGGCCAAGCCTGCTAGTACCAGGTCCTGCCCTCCGGCCCGCCCTCTCCCCACGCACCTTACTACGGTGCTCCGGGCTGCCCGTTAAATATTCAGCTCCACCCCTTCCAGGATGGCTCCACCCATAGTCGAGACATCGACGCCGTCTGCGTTCCCTCCTTCAGGGAACGCGGGTTACGTATGTAACCTAGACGTTATTCGGACACCACCTAATTGTCAAAAACCATTGAAGATTATCACTCGATCCATTTGAATTCAATCAGTTTTATTTCAGTAATGCCTAGAATCCCACAGATATGTCTTGGTTTTTCTCTTAGATGCTGTTTGCAACCACGTTCTGCCGGATGCTTGGCCCCATAACACTGCTTGCAGTTATATTTATTTAAATTTTCAGTTTTTTAATATGTTCTCATGGAAGAAAAGATTTGCAGCTGTTACACCCAAGAACAGAGCATCTCTTCGTGTTCATCTGGTCATGACGCTTGTCATTTATATGTAATCCATTGGCCAATTAGATACATATGATGTATCGGGTCACATTAAATATTATACCATACACATAACACTCAAATTTGCCATTTGTTCAAAATTACTGTTTTTTTCCTTATTTGAGTGAAGCACATTGATCATCACTAATCTAAACCATAAATACAGACAAATATAGTTGGATTTTTTCAAAGCGAAGTCTTGCATCATCAGGATTTATCGTTTATCAATTCTACTAGTTGCTTGTGTGGTATGATCATGGCAGAAGATCAATTTGCTGTGAATGTACTTTGTATTTCCTTGCAAAGCACATGACATGAGTTTTATGATTCATGGTGGACCTGTGTCTCAGAGAGTCTGGAGCCGGGAACAAATGCATCTTCTTTACTGTCAGTTATGAAAATGTGAGCAGAGAAAGTGAAACGGTGAAGTGATTATAATAGAGTCAAGGTTACACACTGGCTTTTTTCTTCTCGTTGAATTCTGCTGACTCGCTTGCATTTGCATTTAAATTCAGCTGCTCTGTGAGCCACAGGTTTTAAAGGGGTGGATCAGCCTTTTAAGAAATTTCTCATTGACTGTTTCATGCGTGGAATTAAAACTGTTTTATTGCTTCTCAGCAAACATTAATCCAACCACAACAACGTGAAGTCTTTCCTAAAAAAGTTCAAGGCAACCTACTGCAATAGATTTTCGAGTTCAATAGAGTTCAACTCAATTTTTTATTTTTTTTTTTATGTGATAACTGAATATAAAATATCTTTATTCTATAATATCTTTTTCTATGGGCAAATAAGCAAAATAATTAGAGGTTGGTAGAACATCCAAAATGTTTACAAGTTTTTGTGGAAATAATCATGTGAGTACAAAATAATTATGATAAAAAGAAATAGTATAACTATGAATATCAAATTATTAAAAAGATGAATGAAATCTAATAAAAGTAGTTGGTTAGAGCCCAAGCACCAAAGGTTCATAGATCCCTATTGTAGTAGCAAAGAGCATTTTTTGTTTTGTTTTGTGCACCTTAATGTCACAGAATTTTGGATTCACATCAGAACTTGTGAAAAAGTACGTCTGTCGGAGTTCGAAAAGTTGGTGTTGAAAAATGACTATAGCACCACCGAACGTGTTTAAACTTGTAGTTGTAAACCAATAGTTTTTCGAAAAAATTTGCTGCACGTGAAAAGAAGTCATATGGATTGCGTATCCAAAATCGTCAAGATTTTGACTATTTTGTAAAACCTCTAAAAATGACCATTTAACATGCAAATAATGACAAAATGTCTGTCTTTGAGAACTCGTGCATGGTTTCCTTTAGCTACTTCGACTAAACCCTTAACACTTAGACACAATGTCAGCAATCTCTCACAGCATTGTCTCCCCCACCATTTAACAAAGGGGGAGCCACACACTCTGGTGCTTATAAAAATTTTTGTATAAATAATAACATACATTTTTATGCAATCACTTTCTCGAGATGTATTCATCAGCACTACATGTTCTTCCGCAGTTTTGATGGATTCTGATGCTCAGTTTCTGCCAAACATGGCAACATACTAAGACTGAAAATGAAGGAAACGACTGCAGCAAATGTTAGCAGCCACACGGTCATGATTAAACTGAACACTTCAATGCCTGCGAGCAGCTATGGACAGAGATAAACGACCTGGAAGTGAAGATAACACAGTAAGGGATGTCAGTCTTTCTGACCAGAGATCAGATAGCTAAAGCCTCCTGATATGCCAAGTCCAGAGTGTTTAAACATGAGTGGCAGGTGGGTTTTGTGCCAGGACAGGATCTAGTAATTGGTTCACCAGAAAGAACAATGCCAGACAAAAACTATTTTTGATTGTGTGCTTTTTGTAAATGTGGAGAAACAAACTCGATCACATTTCTGTCTGTGTTTCTATTACGACCACAATTAAAGCTCTAATGGTTGACTTTTTGACAAAATGAAACTTTCATTATTGTCATTAGCTCATCACACTGACGCTTTTTAGGTTAGTCTACCGGAAGATACCAGAAAGTGTTCTGAAGTTACGAACATCTTTAGAAATGCATGAAATTCCCTCTTCCCCCTATATTTCTGCACGCACTACTCTGTAATCTCAGCATATAAAACACAGCCTTTGCTCTGCACAAACGACTGCAATTACAGCTTAACTTTATTCTTTTTTTCTGCTCAAAAGCCATCACATTGGGGAGTAGATGCAATGTTTGAGTTGGACAGTTTTGTTATCTCCAGGGGAGTAAACACCTGGTGTGGTGTTGAAGCAGTGAATGTATGTTTGGAGTGGAAACCTCTGAGTAGCTTACGATATGATAAGATATGTGACACAAGGCTCACGATAACAATTATCTTACGATATGACGATACTGCGATTGTTGATATATTGATCAAGAATTAATCTGCAATAATCTACGATATATCTATTAAAGAAGTTTTTTTTTTGCAAAAAATTGATAGACACTATATTAGTGCAACATTTCAATATAACGTTTCTGTAAAAAAACTTGCGTCGCTTAAAAGTGACACCACAGCAGTGCAAATGTTTTGTAAACATGACTATAGGTATTTTTGTGTAACCTCTTTGTAAACAAGTGCAATTATTACCTGCACATTTTAGTGAAACACAAATCACAAAATGCTTTAAAATAGAAAATAAAATTAGTTGCATAAACAAAATAAAATCAAGTAATCTTCAGAACTAACGTGCTTTCTGAAGTATTTCTGCAATGTGCGCACCGTTGTGGGTTTCATGCATTTCACGGGTTTGAAGCACGTAGGATTTTATCTCCCTATCGCTGTCGCTGATAAAGTGCGCAGTAATTGTAATGAAAGACTGGGTAGCCCGTGAGGTCCAGCCATCGGGTGTAAGACCCACTCTTTCCACCGAATCGAGGGCACTCATCACTTGAGCTTTGGCCTCTTGATACAAAGCAGGTATTGTTTTTTCGGTAAAATGTTTACGACTTGGTATTTCGTAGCACGGCTAAAGGGTCCGCATTAGAAAGCGAAAACCGCCATCTCAACCACGCTAAACGGCCGGAGATTCTTGCAAATGTAAACAGGTATGCCGTGCGTGATTGACTTTGCCCTGGGAGAGTTAAAAGGAAGTTTTGTTTAAAAAAATGTGTCCACGCTGGTCTGAGCAGCCATGCTTTTTGGCATACAGACATTAAACAAACAAGTGAATGTAGTACGAAGTGCCCAGGAAAGGAAACCCGACCCACAAACGGCAGACCAACGTCCCATGTATCATCTCTATTCTTCTGTGACCCAGGTGTGATCTGAGCTCTGACTCAGACATGGCCCTAAAAACAGCCAGGAGCTACCCGATGGGCCAGTCCAACCCCCGCTAGTCGACACGACCAGGGGCCCGGACTCCAGATGTCCGCCAATGGCATACCGTTCGGTTTAGTGTAAAACCAAGTATTGTGGCATCTCTACTGCCTATGAATCGTAGTTGTGGTGTGAAAGGGATAAAAATATGATAAAATCACGGAATGGCGAATGGGGCCAATGACTGCAGTGAAGAAAGAAACCCTTCAGCAGTGAATAATTACTGTTTTGTTTCTTCTAATATGATTGTACTGTGCCTTCAATTGTTAATAAAAAACAACAACTTTCATTTCTGCTTCCACTGAGAGGAGGTTGTGATTGGTTCACAAGCCAGCCAATCAGAATATAGAAGATGTCTCTCTGATTGGCTGGAATTGTGGCAGTTTCTAACTGTGGTTTGTTTCAAGCAAGATCATTGATGAGGGCATTGTTGTAAAAGCAAACAAGATTGTCTGTGTAAACGCACAGATTTTACTATCAAAATTGATTTTTGCTCAATCAAAACTTTTTATTCAATAAAGGACTTTTTGTGCTCAGAATTGTTTCGTTAGCCCATTGTTCTCTGGCTTGGACATTTATAGAGTTCTCCCGAGGATTAACCGTAGTTGAGATCAAGAGAGCTCTGGAGCAAATTTTCATCCTGACTAGTATCTAGCATCTGGTGGCAAAATCTCCATAGCGTGAAACTGCCACCACCATGCATCACTGAACGAATGCAACTGTACAGCTGAAGAGCAGATCCTGTTATCCTCCAAACAAGGAGCCTGACGTTCATTCCATCAGTTAAGGGAATTTTGTTCAGCTTTGTTTTGAAAAACTCCAAGTGGCTCTATGTTCCATATACTGGCGGTTCCATCTGGCAATTCAACCATAAAGCTCTGATTGGTGTATCACCGCAGAGGTGGTTGTTCTTCTGGAAGGTTGTCCTCCTCTCTACTGAGGAACACTGGAACATTGAGTCCTTGGTCTCTTTGAGTCAAGCCCTTCACTCCACTCCGCTGAGATGGAGACCACCTCCAGGGAGAATTCTGGTAGATCTAAATCCCACTGGGATCTTCAAAGTGGCAAAAAAGTTTCTTCATGTCATCTCCTCAATCTCCTCAAAACATTTTGGGACATTGTGCACAAAAATTTTAAGATTTGTATTATGTCTATAGAAGACTATGTGCAATGGTGTGGAGAATATGTTTGTTTTATCCATCGCTTTAAGAGCGTAGACCTTTGATCAAAAGACAAATTAAACATGGCAGTGACTGAAATGAGCTCAAGAGCCCAAACAATCCATGATACTGTGCTTTTAAAACTTTCAAAGTCTTTGTTCCTAAGAGTCTACTCAACGAAACAGAACATGTGAGCCCCTGAGTCCAATCTCAAAATGCAGATCTAAAAACATCCAACTAAATCTACCTCAAGGTTAAAAGAGAAGTGGAAGCCAGTTTAGAGAAGAAGCTGCATGGATGGCTCTTTAGGGCACAAGGGCTTACAAATGAAGAGAGAAAGTGGGTCAAAGGATGTAAACAGTGAACAGTGAGAAAGAGTTTTGTCTCCTCCAGAGAAGGCGGCTGGACCCGTGTGGCTTCGTACTACGCCCTCATTCTGTGTTCAAGGTATTTCAGGCTCATTCTTCAGAGCCCACAAACTAATGTTTCATTATTATTATTATTGAATACACTTTTAGCAGCATTTTCTTGCATTCATAAAGTAAAAGATAACCAAGCTCTAGCTTATTGAACCAATACTGAATTTTAAAAGCTTGTTTTGAAATGCGTCCTTTTTTATATTGGATTATATTGTGTTTTGTTTATTTGCTCTAGATCTGATAAATAACTCCATTGACAATCTCTGAGAAGAGTAGTCGTACAGATGGTTATATTGTTCTGTGATGTGGATTAAGTTGTATTCATGAAGTACACATGGGGTGGGGGTTGGGGGTTAGTTATACGAAGAAGATAAAACTATGGATTGTGTGTAATGATTTAGCGATTATAAAGATCAACTTTACTTTAAATGTGTCTGCATGTGCCACTGCATTTGCAAATCACAGCAGCTGTTTTGGAATGATGTAAACTTTGAATTGTAATATAAAAATGCTTTAAAAAGATTGTTATTTACAAGATTTATGACACATAATTTGCAATTTGAAATTTCATTTTACAAATCTAGCCACAGGGGTTTCAGGGTGATCAGTTTGAAGTTAGAAATTGAAGGGGTGATGTTGAATGTAGTGAGTGGTTATGCTCCACAAGTAGGCTGTAAGTTGGAAGAAAAGGAGAGAGTGAGTTAGATGAGATGATGACCCAGAGGGAAGAGAGTAGTGGTGGGAGCAGACTTCAATGGGCATGTTGGCGAGGATAACAGAGGTGATGGGCAGGTTCGGTGTTAAGGAAAAGAACCTAGAAGGACAGATGGTGGTGGACTTTGCCAAGAGGATGGAAATGGCTGTAGTTAATACTTATTTCCAGAAGAGGGAGGAACATAGAGTTACCTACAAGAGTGGAGGTAGGAGTACGCAGGTAGACTACATCCTTTGTAGACGAGCCAATCTGAGAGAGATCAGAGACTGTAAAGTAGTGGTAGGAGAGAGTGTAGCCAGACAGCATCGGATGGTGATGTGTAGGATGTTTCTGGTGGTCAGGAAGAAGAGAAGAGGAAAGATTGAAAAGAAGACCAAGTGGTGGAAGTTGAAAAAGGAAGAATATTGTGAGGAATTCAGACAGAAGCTGAGACAGGCTTTGGGTGGCCAGGAAGAGCTTCCAGATGACTGGGAAACTACAGCAGAATTGATCAGGGAGACAGGAAGAAAGGTGCTAGGTGTATCAGCTGGAAGGAGGAAAGAAGTTAAGGAAACATGATGGTGGAATGAGGAAATACAGGACATCATCCAGAGGAAGAGGCTAGCTAAAAAGAAGTGGGACATCAAAAGGACTGAAGAAAGTAGACAGGACTACAAGGAATCACAGCGCAGAGTGAAGAGGGAGGTGGCAAATGCCAAAAAAGCATATGATGAGTTGTATGCCAGGTTAGACACAAGAGAAGGCGAAAAAAAATTATACAGATTAGCGAGACAGAGATGGGAGGGATGTGCAACAGATAAGGGTGATTAAAGATGGAGATGGAAAGGTGCTAACAAGTGAGGAGAGTGTGCAGAGAAGATGAAAGTAGTATTCTGAGGAGTTGATGAATGAGGAGAATGAGAGGGAAAGGAGAGAAGAGGTGAATATTGTAAAACAGGAAGTTGAAAAAATTTGAAAGGATGAGGTGAGGAAGGCTCTGGGGAAAATAAAGAGTGGAAAGGCTATTGGCCCAGATGACATTCCTATGGAGTTGTGGAAGTGTCTAGGAGAGACAGCAGTGGAGTTTCTATCTAATAGAATTTTAGAGAGTGAGAAGATGCCATAGGAATGCAGAAGTGTCCTTGTGCCAATCTATAAGAACAAGGGTGATGTGCAGAGTTGTAACTACAGAGGCATAAAGTTGAGCCACACAATGAAACTTTGGGAAAGAGTAGTGGAGGCTAGGCTAAGAAAGGAAGTGGATATTTGTGAACAGCAGTATGGCTTCATGCCCAGGAAGAGCACTACTGATGCAATTTTTGCTCTGAGATTGTTAATGGGGAAGTACAGAGATGGTCAAAAGGAGCTGCATATTTGTGGATATAGAAAAAGCGTATATGACAGGGTGCCGAGGGAGGAGCTATGGTCCTGTATGAGGATGTCAGGAGTGGCAGAGAAGTACGTCAGAGTAGTTCAGGATATGTTTGAGAGAAGTAAGACAGCAGTAAGATGTGCTGTAGGTCAGACAAAGGAGTTCAAGGTGGAGGTAGGGCTACATCAAGGATCAGCTTTGAGTCCCTTCTTATTTGCTATGGTGATGGACAGGTTGAAAGAAGAGTCAGGCAGGAATCTCCGTGGACAATGATGTTTGCAGATGACATTGTGATTTGTAGTGAGAGCAGAGAGCAGGTGGAGGAACACATGGAAAGTTGGAGGTCAGCTCTAGGAAGAAGAGGAATGAAAGTCAGTAGCAGTAAGACAGAATACATGTGTTTGAATGAGAGAGAGGGAAGTAGAACAGTGAGGTTACAGGGGGCTGAGGTCAAGAAGGTGCAGGAGTTTAGGTATTTGGGGTCAACAGTCCAGTGCGACAGGGAGTGTGGAAAAGAGGTGAAGAGACGAGTGCAGGCAGGTTGGAGTGGGTGGAGAAAAGTGTCAGGGGTGTTGTGTGACAGAAGAGTGTCAGCAAGAATCAAAGGAAAGGTGTACAGAACAGTAGTGAGACCAGCTATGATGTATGGGTTGGAGACTGTGACAGTGAGGAAGAGACAAGAGGCAGAGATGGAAGTAGCAGAGATGAGGATGTTGAGGTTCAGTTTAGGAGTGACGAGGATGGACAAGATTAGGAACGAGCACATCAGAGGGACAGCTCAGGTTGGTTGTTTTGGAGACAAAGTCAGAGAGGCCAGATTGAGATGGTTTGGACATGTTGAGAAGAGGGATAGTGTTTATATTGGTAGAAGGATGTTGGAGATGGAGATGCCAGGAAAGAGGTCAAGCGGACGGCCAAAGACGAGATATATGGATGTGCTGAAAGAGAACATGAAGTTAATTGGTGCAAGAATAGAGGATACTACGGACAGAGTTAGGTGGAAACAGATGATTCGCTGTGGTGACCCCAAAACTGGGAACAGCCGAAAGTAGAAGACATTAACAATGTGTAGGTTTAAGGATTGAAGAAACGTTACTTGATTCAAAAATTATAAATAGCTTGCAACTTTAAAAATCTTGCAACTTAAATGCTCCAAACTTGACTTAAAATTGATGCACAACATTCACTTATCTTTCATTCCTCTTTCACAAGGGTCTGCTGCCTGGACACGCCAGTCCATCCATCAGTCCATAATTATTAACACGCAAGTTAATAATTAGTGCTGTCAAAATTACGGTATTAACACATGTGAGTTATTGCGGTTTCAGTTTTTTATTTATTTATGTGTGTTCAAGTGTGGATTTTTTTTACAGACTTTTTTCACAGTCTGCTATATTCATGCCTGTATTTTCTGCCTTTTTGCTCATTCCTATTTTTCCCAGCTTGTTTTTTTTACTTCAGCTCATTATGTTTCACCGCAACGCAAACCTTCCGTGTAAGTATACTATAAGTATAACTAGTGTTACTATAACTAGTGTAACTATATTTGTGTACAAAGAGAAGTCTTATGTTATTCAGGCTTTCCCTTCAAGGGTATTTTATGTTTCATTCTGTATCTATATTACTTGTTTTTGTGATCAATAAACTGTTGTGAATAAACTATAATGATTATGGCTTTCAAGCCAACGGGTAATTGGAGGATACTGTTTATTGGAGGTATGTTGTTTACATTAGAAAATCTGTGTTACAGGTTAAACAAATATGTAAATAAACAATAAGGTTTTTAATTTAAATAGTTTCTTTGTCTTGAGTTTACATTAATTATTTGCATTTTACATATCTAAACATTTTCAGTCTTTTGACTGATTAATCACAAAGAAATATGTGATTAATTAGTTATTTTTTTTAATCGAATTGACAGCACTAGTAATAATGTATACTGGAAAACCCACATTTTTTCACTTAAAATGCATCAAATGAATGCATTGAAGCTTAAAATTTCTCAGGAGACCCTGCTCCAGGACTCAAAAAAACTATTCCATTAAACAGTTCCAAAACTGTTTTAAGAGTGGCTTCTCATATTTAACCAGAAAAAAGTCTGAATGTTTCTTGTGTATAAAGTGTTTTCATCAGGAACTGGATGCCTCCCTAATGCTCTGATCCTCGCATCACCCTTGATTGGCACAGATGACATGTGTAGAGGCAGCAGCATCTTGTATGGCAGAACTAGGCATCCATCACCATCACTACATGTATTGTGTACTCCAGAAAGCCAGAGGCATGTATAGTTCAGAACCATCTGTTTCAATTATACACATATGCATGCATTAGCACTCCCTCACACACAGGGACGCATTGTGATGTCTTACACTGACTGCATCAGTGTAATTCTACCAAAATTTCTCATTCAGATGCTCCCCTCCTTTCCCGACTCAACCTCTGTGACCGAATCTAGCTGAAAACCACAGAATCAAAACCAACAGCAACATCTGTCTTGTCTGGAAAAGCTGAGATCAGTCGCATTCATTGCTCATCTGATGCAAAACCACATGTAAACATGAAATTACGGCACATTTGATATATTAAAGTAAATAATTAAACATCAATTTACATCTGGTTTTGAAATGTGGGAGAAAACCCACACGAGGTTGAGAAAAACATGTACTCGCGACCTTCTTGCCGAGAGGCCACTGGCTAACAACCTGAAAACTGCTCATTGCTTTTCAAGAATTACACCATGTTTTGGACTCATTTCGGACACATGGGAGATATCAATAAGATTTTAATATTCAATGAAGAGCAGTTCAGTGTGGATGCAGTATATAATAAAATTAAACTGGAGAAGCAGACTACTTTGTGAAAGTTCAAATGGGAAAAGTGATCATAGGTTATAACATCCAGGACCAACACCGATTAGGAGCAAAATGGTATGATTATGATGAATTGATTTTGTTAGCAGCACAATATTGATAGCAGATACACAGTGCTCAGATTAAATGAGCACACCCCCTTTAAAAAGTAAGAACTGAAGCTCTGTGAACAAAAGAACAATTTTGTACAAAAAGCGTTTTATTGAACACATATAACTCCTTAACTTGAAATTAAGGTTCTAACTTAAATCTCAAAATCTTCAGTTTTAGTCAAATTGGTTGAAACAAAAGCTCTCTGCAACAAAAATCTACTTAATCTAGTATTTTGTTAGTGCACCGTGATTTTTAAGGACAACACCATATCTTCTAGGCATGGAGTTGGCAACATTTTGCAACATCGATCTTTCTCCATTCTTCAAGAATAACTTCTTTCAGGTCATTCAATCACCTTCACCCTTTTTTACTCAGAAATGCAAAAGTAGCTTCAGACGTGTGTTTTGGATCATTGTAGTGCTGGAAAAGTGTTGAGTTCTTGAAACCATCAATAAGATACAGCTCCCCAACACCAGCGGCATTCATGCAGCCTTACATAAGGACCCTGCCACCAACATGTTTCACTATAGGCACCATCCGCACCTTTACAATGCTATACAGTTTTAAAGGCATTAGTTCCAAAAACAGTGACCCTTGTCTCAACATTCCAGAGTACAGAGTCCCAGTAGTTTCCATGTTTTTCAGCATGGACAGTAGCAAATTTAAGGCAGGCTTTTTTGTGGGCTTTAAGAGAGGCTTCCATCGTGGACATTACCCATGCATGCCATTTCTTTGTAGTGTGCACCGTATGACGTCATGGGAAACAGCCACTCCAGTTAGGCTTTGTGACTTCAGTGCATGGCACTCGGTAAGATGGTTGCTGTAGCACTTTTTGGATCCCTTTTGCTACACTATTGTAGCAAATACAGACTGATAGGTAAAGTTTTGCTGTTCTTCCTTTCTCAGATTTTGTGACATTTATCTTCCATGGGGAGCCATGGCTAACAACATGAAATGGGAGGGGCTTTTCTATCTTAAGTAATGCCCCTCTATAGTCAGCTGTCTGCTGGACACCTCTTAAATAAATCATTAGATTCAACTGTGGTTGAACACCTGTTACTTTGACTTTTGTAGTCTTAAGTTTGGCTTTTCTCCTAAGACTATAATTGAGGTGTATCCATTTTTGCAGCATGGACTTAAATGAACTTTTTGGCAAAATAACCTTTTCTGTGTGCGCAAATTAACACATTGTTTGTAATCACTGGCCCACATTTGTGGGAGTAATTTGTAGTATAGTTTCTCATAGAAAATGTTGATTCTGATTCTAGTTTTTTGACAAATGTTGGGGGTGTACTCATTTATGTGGACACTGTATATTGTCTAAGTTAAACTTAGTTTAAATATGTAGAGATCCTTGTGGTTTTTTTCAATGCTTTTGCAACATTTCCGAAATAACTTTGAAAAAAAAATAGTTTGACCAAATGCATGTCTTATTGTTTTTGTCAGTAGAATTAATCACATGTAAAACCACCTATGCTGAAATTACATTTTATCATAGAATTAAATGTTTTACAAAGCAATGTTCAAAAAAGTTGAAACACAAAGATATAATTTTTCAGGTGACTTTTTGTCAAATGGTTCGTGTAAGATACCTAGAATAGTCACTTTTCAGGCTTCAATTCACTGTCTTTGTTTCATCCCATTAATAGATAGCCCATTTCATCTTTGACCAAAGATAGATGAAAATGATTGGACACAAAGAATCAAAAAAGGAAATGTGTCTCGAGTAACTCTATTGAAAAATAATGGCAATTGTGTCTGAGGCACAACAAGCCACTCACAGCCACTCAACAGTAACAATGAAAGCACAAATAATACACTGAAATAATAGACCTCAACTCACCAACCTACCAATGATTATTGCTTTATGATGCGAAGCCATTGATAACCTTTGAATAGTTGACATTAATGATAACAGGTGCAGGTTTAAATAACCCTTATCAGATAACACCATCCACTGACATCATCTTCATCCATTCTCCATCTTAATAATGGTACATTATACGCAAAGAAGTCTAAAAGCACAGTCATTACAAAGCTGCAGAGTTTACGAAAAATAAAAACATTATCCCTATTCACTACAGATTTATCTAGCCCTGGCATCATTTGTCCTGCTAAACTTGGGTCCCAACCCCATTAACACAATAATAATGATATTGTTATTAAAACAAGCTTGGTATATTGTAAACTTATAACGGAACTTGCCGTTATTTCTGCAAGCGCGGCAAAAAAAAAAAATTCGCGCGCAAACACATCCTGAGGGAAAAGTCCATTTAACGGACAGATTTCTTAGAAAGAAATTAACATTGACTGACTCACCTTTTGTGATAGATCCTGTAATAAAGGGAAAGGTGAGAAAGAGTGCTAAAATCATTCCAATACAGAGCGTGCCCGGAGGATCCATGATGAGCGACTGAAGCCAGAGAGAGACTGACTGCGGCTCAGCTCCTGCGAGGCTCGGTGTGCGCGCGGGTGCGCGGGTGCTCGGCGCTCCGTGGCTCTTTCACGCCATCCTGCTGCAGAAAGCAACTGAAGACAGTCTACAAGCACCTTGCACTACAGTCCTGCGCTCTCACTGCATCAGATATCAGTCTTGTAGAGGATCGGAGCTTTAGGGGCTCACACACATGATCCCTCTCGACTTTTACTGGTTATGAATGAGAGAAGCTACTTAGGGGTCAATGTCTTGACAGGGTTTTAGGAGGGTCCTAGACCCTGAGAAGCTTGAAAATTTAGATTCAGTGGTTTCTAATTGGCTCTGAAACAATTGGATCTGAGCAAATGTGGATTTTGTAGATAAATACAACAGTAAGTTATAGTTATGATTTTTTTTGTACACACTTACTAGGTACACGTTGGTTGTACTGGGTTGGACCTCCTTTTGACATATGCCACTTTTCCACTACACTGCACGAAACTGTACAGTTCAGTTCAGGCAGTTTTAACAGCTTTTGCAATGCAACTGGCACAATTTCTTTCACCATCACTCTGAACTGACACTATTCTCTTGATTGAGCAACCAAGTTCTAAACAAGCATGACGAGAGCCGAGTCATCATTTGTGTCACTGAATCATGCAAATGGATTACAGCACACACTCTTGTGTTCTGCTGTGTACATCAAAGTTCAGCAGTTTCCCTGCGAAGTCAACCTTAGAAAACAGTTCAAAATGACGCCGAAATGGTTTTTGTCCCATCAGCAACTCTAAGGGTTTCGTTAAACATTTTGGCAGTGATCAGTTTATTGAATCGCCATTGCGAAACCAGAACTTATTGAGTGATATTGCGACGAACATGGAAGAAGTAGAGGAAGCAGTCCATTACATATACAAACACTGAGTTTGATCCGGTTACACGAGAGGAAGCCAGGCAGAAATTACGAATTCTTTAAGAAAAAACAATGTATGTTTGTGGCTGGTTAAGGACGGCTAAATGCTGAGGTTTAGACCATTTTGTCTCTGATTGAATTCAGAGAGAGCTCGATGGGGCTAAGCATGACAAAGACGTTTTTCTGGAGGTTGCGAGGCTAATGACGGAGCAGATATCACACCTACAAGCAGTGTTGTGACAAGCTGAAGAAGCTCACATGCCGTATTAAAGATCTCGAACGATGACTATTACAACACACCACCTCTGACGTGACACCAAAGCCTATGGAAAAGCATGCAGGCCGAACTGAACTGTGCTGAGCTGTACCGTTTCATTGAGACACAAGTTGATTGAATGTTTGAGACATTAAATGAAACGTTCTGAATCCATGAGAAATCCCAGGATAGTTCTTTGAAAAGAATAGAACTGTAACTCTTGAGTCCTGGCTATATTTCAATATATCAAGGCCTCCTTATGATTCCTGAATTCTAAGTGGATGCATCACTCTGTCACCTATATAGTAACCAGTATTTGGTTTGGAAAAGTTCTGTTGTCATTATGATTTAAAACAGCTGTTTGACAATAAATGGCTTTAACAAGCTACTAACCAATGAGTGGAAAAATGCTTTTGCGTATTTTGATCATATTTTGATCAAATCAAGAAATCTTAAAGTTTGTCAGGGAATATAAGTGCTCATAGTCTGTTTTAGTTAGCTATCCACATATGATTCAATGTCTAGCACTGAGTTCAGACATAACTGATAAAGTTTGATGGATTAGAGATGCATCATCCTGATTAAGCTGTATTCATTATCAACATGACGCTTCATTAACTGCACAAAATCATCACTTACTCTTTCACTAGCTTGTTCTGTATGCATTCAAGCATAAAATCAATTCTGTGAACCACAATAACTCAGATTACCCTGCTTTAGTGCTCTACAGATGATCATATGTAGACTGAAATCTAGCTTTTGCAGCTGTAGACACCAGAGGTCAAGCTTCCCATCAAATTTGGTGTGAAAGAGAACATTTCACACAATTTGTGCTCTTTGAGGGTAAAATGAACAACATACACCTTTCCTGTTCAACCACAGTTTACTAACAACATTGGTCATCTGAACTTTGACATGTGATCTAAAAATTAAAGACTCAGTTCCAGTCTAAGTAATCCAAATATGGCAAGCAGCGATTTGGTTATTTCAGGAAGTAAAACCTTTAGGCAGAACACTGTCCCAAGTCGTTCAAAAAACACGCTTGCTTTATAATTTTAAACACACTGTGTCCCTGTCCAGCCGAGATACAGAGATTTAATCAATAGGGCTTCATACCCACAGCGTTTGGGAAAAATGCTAATCAATTGTAGAAAAGGGATGAGGAGATCAATGAAAACCATGTAAGACAAAGAGGTTCTTTATTTGAGATTACAAGAGATTCATTAACAGAGAGCATAGTTAGGTTCAAGGGACATAACATGAAAGAAAGTGAAAGAGTCTGATGCTTCGAATGGATTTGAGTTTATTCCTGGTACCTCTGGTACTGCTATGCAGTAGTAAATCCTCTCCTTGGAGATTAACTGACCACTCATAATTTTTACAACTTAACGCTCCTATTGTTCTTGGGTTCAATTTGTATGTTTTTTTTTTTTTGCTCCACGTCGAATAAATTTCAATCCTATTTTAATGGGGAGAACTTGGTAAACATAAAATTAAATTGCTAATTGAAGCAAAAGTTCTCTGTCAGTGAGAGTTTGTCACAGGTTTTAACGGTGAAAGTGACATAGAGGAGAATGTGTCTGGGACAGAGGATAATTTTGAGGAGGATCTAGATTGTGAGGCATCCTCCTCAGATGAGAATGAGACTGCTAGTGTTGGCCCTTCCTTTGTTTCTCAACCATCAGCAGACAAACTTCCTACCGGTCCCCAATTGAACGACAGGGTAGACTTAGTGCTGCTAATGTCTTCAATATTTCTCCAGGGGCCAACATATGTCTGTCATGTACAAGACATAAAATCAGAATTTATTACACCATCAATCGGAAATGATACACTTGAAATGACAAACTTAGATGGGAGGTGAGTCTCTGGGGACAGCTGAAAAACTTTGATGTAACTTTGTTTGCAAGCCTACATCAGTTTGCTAATTTTGGCAAGAGTGTACAGATAGTTTGAAATTGTTTTTGTGTGTTGGTAAGTAATCAACAAAGACATCAATTACCTAAACCTAACATTCTAGAAAAAAATCACAATCAGGTTTAAAATTGCTGTGATCAAATTCACTGCAGAGGAAAAAAGGTGTTAAAAAGATTTTAGAGTAACTGGGGGTTGAGACTGAGAACTATGTAAAAATTCCAAAAGCAGTAAATGCTCGGATGACTTACACTATCTGGCAAGAATCCAATATGTGTATAAAGGAGTACATACCTGCATATTGCATGATTTTGAACAGTATATACAGGCAAGATTAAAAGACAAATAAACAGAATAAATATGATAAAGATAGGTAAAATATAAAAAATGCAAATTCTTTTAAAAACAAGAAATGTTTGCAATTCTGGTGCTTTAAGTGGGCCGGTATCCACCAATACTCAGTAGCATCACTTCTAAAAATTACACAGAGCACTTGGCACATCTCAGAATTTCCAACCTCCATGAAATAAAGAACCACACTGTGCAGTTCAGAGCAGTTCCTAAGAGTTGATGTGAAAAGTTGCTAAATTCTCGTGGGCTAGCATCATTCAAATTAAGCGTATGAGACAAAGTATGATGCAGGATTGGTGTAATGTGCTCGTTAGGGTTTGTACTGTGATAATGATTTGAGAAACATCATTCAGCACAATTTGAAATTTTTGTGGCAATGTAGTTGTTAAAGCAGTTAACAGGGTGTTAAAGACACGGTTGCACATTTTTTTACGAATATTTTTCATTAAATTACACAAAAATTTCACCACAAACCTTAAATTGTACAATGCAGAATAGTCCATTTTGTCATTTTGTACTGCAAAACGAACTGTTTTTGTGTTTAATAAAAAGTGAGGCAAAATAAATATTCAGAAACCCCTCCAAAAAGCAAAGACAAGATCAAAACAATGTGAAAATTGTACCAGAACCACAAACCAGGCAAACATTTCCTAAACCTTATACACTGTTCCAAGCACTTTTTGTGCCAGAACTTTGAAAAACACAAGTCATATAACAGGTATTGTACTTCCAAGGATTGTCACTTTTTTTTACCATTAGATGACACTATTCGTACCGATTTGGGGTCTATAAAATGAAACTGTAAAACAATTGCACATTTTCTCTTTTTTTTATTTTAATTATATTGCAAATTGTATTTCATAATCCATGATCCAAAATATCAAAGCATATATTAAAATTTACAATAGGTGTGTTGCGTCATTCCTACCAGATTCAAAACAGCCAGTGTGATTAGCACAAGCGCCGGTGCATGTGTGGTGGAGTAGGCGGATTGACAGCATCGACAGCCTATTGGCTGCTGCTACGCCTGTATTTAGACAGCTCATTGGTGGCTCCAGGGATTCGACATCTCCGGTTTGTTTGTTGTTCGGGTCGAGTGTTTCCCCGTGCGGAAAGCGTGACAATCAGAGGCTTATGGTGTCTGTGTATCCAGAGGTATTTTTGTATTTTTGCTCTGATGTTATATGATGTGCTATGGGGCGACTATAGTGTGTTTGTGCTGATCACATAGAGCAGCGGCGATCTGTTTGTGCGGTACGGTGTCTGACGGGAATCTCTATGCGTTCAGAGGTAGGCTGGCTTTATTCTCTCCGTGGCACAAACATTATACCGAAGCTTTCATAGCAAGTGTAATCACAGAACTTTGCTGATCTGACAGTGTGCGAGGGGATTGTGTGATCAGCGCTCGGGTGAGTCTTAAATCGTTGCTTTGGTCACAGGACATTCAAGGGCTAATAGCAGGGACTATTTTGTTTTTAGGATCTTCTCTCCCCTCTGGAAGTTTAGTTAAATCATCTCTCTCTCTCCAAATGAGCGTCTCCGTTCCATAACGGGTTTCCGGTGAGGTGTTCTCTCACAGCGTCATTCCAGGAAGCACCAGTTACTGTCTGGGGACTGAATCCACAACTAACGCCCTTCTGCCACCCAGCTAGGGGAGGGGAGGGTTGTCGAGTCCTTCAGGAAACTGAGTGTGGCTGCGTGTGAGCGCCTGGTGAATTTTCTGACTTTTATTGTGTGTGTGTGCGTGTATGGATTATTAAATATATGTTTTGTAATTTGTTTCCCAGAAGCGAGGACCTGTGAGAGGAGAGCTGTCCTGTGTGCACCGATAGTGGTGGTGGGTTTAACCTCTCGCGTGCGTGTGACACCGTGTGCGTGTGATCAGGTAGAGCACCAGTGGTGAGTGTGCATTGTAGTGTTAACTAACGTGCCCTCCTTAGAACAGCTCCACTGCTCCTGGTGGATCGAGTGTGTTATATTAGTGAATTTTACTGTTTTAACCCAGTATATGTGTCTTGTCTTGAGTACACTGCGGAAGGACTGAGTAGTAGTGTTGGTAAAGGTGCTTCACTCTGCACCTCCGGGTGAACCCCGGTGAACAACCCCACGGCCGTGGTGTGCATTCTGTCAACATACTGCACTATTTGTATGATCCTCTCATTACGTTTTTAACCATTAAAGATTTTGTATTTTTGTATGTACCCTGGTTGTCTTGTTCCATCTCTCTCTGAAATGGTATGAGTGATTTTAAACCTGTGTCCTTCAATTCATAAAAATAATTTCAAAGTGGGGTTCCACCCCAAACAATTACACTACTCTGTCACACATGCAAAAGTCTATTTTCCAGGAAAGTATCAATTAGTCAACTGAATAAAGTCTGTGGGTGAACTATTCTCCTAAAACACACACGTGTTAAGTGCAGAAGAAAGAAGAGAAGGCCCAAATGCAATTCAGAAGCCCGAAATCTTAAATAGTAACTCAATGACAGGTTTTGTTACAGGAAGCTGCAGTAGTTTTCAAGCAGCACACGCTCAGAGGTGGGTAGAAGCTAGGAGCTATCCAGTCTCCCATTCTAGACAACCATCGACTCCAGATAGTAAAGGGATAGATCTAAACTTGGGGACAGACATACAGATCCACGCAACACCAGACTGGGAGGGAAACACAGGGGTAAATAGGTTTGAATCCAGTTATAACTCTAAGAGTTTGTTGAGAATAGTTTGACATGAAAGAGGATATAAAAAGCCTGTCTGAGCAGAACACAACGCATAGCAAGTGCGTTCTAAACAGATGGTGCCAGCTAAATCAGAAGAGAAATGGCACACACAATGTTGGGGTGCTCACACTATGAAAAAATCCCATCGACTTGAATGGGATCTCATGTTTGGGTTGGGAAAGTGGAAGGTCCAGCCTATGCGGTGCGCTTCCAGATTCTGCTTCGACAGAAAGTTCAAATGGGAGGAACTTTAACCTCCGATATCGGGTCATTTGATGCAAAATTAATATTTAAGAAATAAAAATGTGCTTTATTATTTTTCTGTAAGTTAATTCAGGTCTTCAGGGGTCAAACCTGACATAAAATTGGATAATGTGGGCATTTGAAGATTTCTTTTTTTCTATTATTAAACCTAAAAACAGTATTTCAATATCCTCATGACATTTACAACTCAATCAATTTTCATTCATGCTTGAGATGAAAGAACGTGTCCATTTTGTGTCAAAGAGGGAGTAAAGTTTCACAGGAGTGAGTTTTTCTCTTCTGACTCCTGTTGAGTGACTCGAATCACAGTTCTGTGGTTCATGGGGCTATTTCCCCTGGTAACGATCCCATCCAACAACAACAAGCATGCTAAAAGAAAGAGAGACGTGAGAAGAATGTAGATGAGTGCAGCCACAGTGAAGCAGCTCGAATGCTCTTCCATCAGAAAAATACCCAACACAGCTAACTGTAACCAAAGCAGCTGCGCTATAAAACAACCAAAATGTGAAAAATCCAAACTGTTCTAAAAGCAAATAAAAACATTAGATTAGAAAAGAAATTGATTATACAGTACCTTGTGTTCTCAGACTCATCTCCATTTCACACAGTCCTTTGAACACTAGAATTGCATGTAAATAGCACAATAATTTATGCAAACATTAATACAGGATTATAAGATAATGCTTCACTGTGTTTCGATTTTCTCAGGATTAAGCGAATGCAGAATCAGTGTGCTTAATTTTGATGAGGCTCTACTACAAAACCTTCTTAACCAATTGCGATTCCAGGCACAGAGTTGTGAGAACATTTATTCATACTTTACCAAAGAAATAAATAAACTACTGCATACGGGAAGGCTTAAGGAAATCTGAAGATAAGAAGTAAGACTGTAGAAGGAATAGCTGGGAGAAACTTTGATCTGTGATATGGGGTCATGTGATGCGTCTTGAGCCACCACATTGGTGAGCTTTTTATCATTCTAAAAGCAAATGTACTTTTTCAGGAAGTCAGTATCGCTCTCATGTAGATTCGAGAGATAAATGTGGTAAAATTAAGATTAGTCACATAGTGAATTTTTAATTTTTTTTATGTCGCTGGTTTGTGGGTGGGCTCAAACCGCATGCAATTGGATGCTGTAAAAGAGTACTGTGGGTACTGTGTAGTGATGTGACCGCCCCATGATAGGGGATACACAACCAATGACAAATAAAGATAAGAACCAATCAAAATGTTTGAGTAAAATTTCAGTGTTTTATTCACATTTATTGATATTTTGCTTTTAAATATTTTTGTTGGTTCTTGTTTGTTCCATGTTGGTATGTGGTTGACGAAGCATTCACTGAACAAGTTTAAAATTATTATGTTTGCTTTAAAAACTTTATCAGGATTAAGTAAATGCAGAATTAGTTTAGGTAATTTTTAATTTTGATGTGGCTCTACTATTGAAGGCTCCTTAACCTTGTTAACCAGAACTAAGACTAAAGAACTAAGAAAATAATTATGTTGGCTTGCAAAGCCAACATATTGTTATCTCTCTTAAACTTATTATTATTCTTCTTCTTCTTCTTCTGACAAAATTTCTGTCAGCTACTCGTCCTAGCCCGTTCGAACTACAGCCACGAAACGTTCCACGGTCGTCCAAGCTGTTCCCACTCGGGTTGCTATGTCTTTTCGGACCGATTTGACCAGTGGTTTCCGTAAAAATCGCGAATTTCGGCACAAAAATCGCCCAAGTCATTCCCTATGGGGGCCCTAGAGTGGTGATGTCATCGCTCACTCTAACTTTGAGCAAGCCCAGTCTTGTTGATGCTTGCAATGTTTTCTCAACTAAAAATTAACCTTTACACACACATTTTATACCTAAAATGTAGAGATTTTTGTCCTCTTTCAGTTGGTGCTGTTTTCATTTTAAAAAAACACACGGTTTTTACTCCAGGTGGCCTAAACCACAACGAGTGCACATAATTACTCCATTCACCTCCATTCAAAAATTCTGGTGGACTCTGTTTAAAATCTCAATCGCAGGCTATTTTTAACTCGCCATAAATCATTCAAATTTTATCACAGCTTCACAAAATTTACACCATTCTCTTTCTTAAAATCTTGGGATTCTAACAGTAAAAGAAATATTTCAATACCTCTGGTCATTCTTTCGTAATCCTTATTTGTTTGAGGGAATGGATTTCTCTGAAATGAGCAGTTGCACAGAATCAAATGAAGGCTATTTGTAGCTCGCCATAACTTTTTTATTTCTAATCACACCTTCACAAAAATTGCAGCATTCTCTTCGTTAGGGTCTTCTGCTTCTGACAAAGAAAGAATCATTTCGATATGTCTTACGGTTTTTCTATAATCTTTGTTTGTTTGAGGCATGGAAATCGGATTTTCTCCAGCAGATTTGCCATCGTTTGAATATCTGACAGTTGAATTTCCAGCTGCAGCTGACTCGTTTGAAAATCTGGCAGTTGATAACTCCGGGTGCAAGCTGATTTCAAATAAGTAGGTCAAAGGTGTCTCATTGACTTTCAATGGCCCATTGAAATGAATGGAGCATGAACCCCATAGATTCTAATGTAAAAGAGCTTCTGTAATTGATTGACACTGGAAAGTCATACAAGCCTTAAGGAAGCAAATTACTTCTCCAGCCCATCATTGCTTGTGAATTAACATAAATTAATTAAGCCACACCCACTTTTGACATAACTTTCAATGTCAAATATCTTCTAAACGGAACACAGTAGAGACATGGGGGTTGCTTTATATTATTCTAAATGAAAAATAGATTACAACATGATGTCACTAACTCCTCCATAGCAACCAAATTGTTTACCATAGCAACTATATAGCCACATCTCTATCTTAGCTTAGGAAAATGCTAGAGACTTGGGGGCTGGTAAGCTTCACCCATACTGACGGCTGAAACATATTATGTTAATGACACCTCCATAGCAACCAGACTGGTTACCATAGCAACCAATATGGCATGTCTCTATATCAGCTTAGGAAAATCATAAAGAGATGGGGGTTGCTGTATTTTACCCGTATAGATATGGGGAGCAATATATTAGGTCAGCGACCCCTCCATAACAACCAAACTGGTTACCATAGCAACCAATATGGCACAGCTCTATCTCAGCTTTGGAAAGTCATAGAGACATGGGGTTGATGTATTGACATGGGGAACAATGTGTTAGGTCACTGACCCCTCCATAGCAACCAGACTGGTTACCATAGCAACCAATTTTGCATGTACCTATGTCCGCTCAGGAAAATCATAGAGACATGGGGGTTGCTGTAATTTACTCGTATTCATATGGGGAACAATATATTGGGTCAGCGACCCCTCCATTGCAACCACACTGTTACCATAGCAACCAATATGGCGTATCTCTATCTCAGCTTACGAAAGTCATAGAGACATGGGGTTGGTGTATTTTACTCGTGTTGACATGGGGAACAATATGTTAGGTCACTGACACCTCCATAGCAACCAGACTGGTTACCATAGCAACCAATATTGCATGTACCTATCTCAGCTTATGAGAGTCATAGAGACATGGGGGTTGGATTATGTTATTGTTGCGGAATTGACAACATTTAAAAAAATAGGTATTAACGGTACCAACGCAAGCCAACATCGAAGTTTGCGTGCAAACTTTAAAATCTAGTTACTTTTGTTTTTCAAGTCTCATCAATTTAAATTTGGCCAGTTATTGATTTCACTGGCATTTGAACCTAAAATCTGTCCATTGCTGGTGCAATACTTTTCTGACTGAACCAATAAGGCATCTTTGCTATGTCCTCTCTGCACACTTTGCCTCATTACCTCATTATTTTTCTGATACTGATGCTTGAACCTCCAAACCCTTAGAAACCTATGGGTGACATCACGGACACTATCATGGACAACCTGTCTGTCCC
>SRMA01024321.1:0-22953 GCA_007224835.1 Danionella cerebrum
TCCCTTTATGGACAAATTTTATATTAAAGTGGTAGAGAAATTTGTCCTCTTTCCAAAGATGCAGTTGTTTCTTTCATATGACCTATGATTTTTAAACTAGAAGGGCTAAATCTTAACGAGGGAAGCAAATTGCTCCATTAAGATCAATGCATTTCACCCAGAAAATAATGCTTGAAGGTTTTAAATTAAGGCTTTTTCTAACTCGCCATAATTAATAGAATTTTCCACATATCTTAAAATTTTTTACACTATACTCTTCATTGAGGCCTTCTGCTTCTCACAAAGAAAGAATCATCTCGATATGTCTTACGGTTCTTCTGAAATCTTTATTTGTTTGAGGCATGGTCAACATCTGAGAAATGTCTCCTCGATTCAAAAGTGGCAGTTGGAGGCAGCTGTTAATCAACTAATTTGAATAACGAAATTTGATTGGCTTAGCCTTCTCATACACTCACAATGGGCCATAGAGATGCATTGCTGCTATTCATTTCAATGGGGCAATTGATTCCCATAGATCCTATTGTAAAAGTGCTTTTGTAATTGGTTCACAATGGAGATTCAAAGCAACATTAAGTATACATATAACTCATCCAGCCAATCATTGCTTATGATTTAACATAAATTCATCAAGCCACGCCCACTTTTCAACATCATTTTTGAATGTCAAATATCTTCTAAGTGGAACATCGTAGAAACATGGGAGTTGTTTTATATTGATCTAAGTTGAATGTATATTACAACATGATGTCACCAACTCATCCATAGCAACCAGATTAATTTCCATAGCAACCCAATTGACAAATCTTTATCTCAGCCCAGGAAAATGCTAGAGACACAGGAGTTGGTCTAATTGACTTATAGTCACACAGGGAACATTATATAATGTCAATGACCCCTCCATAGCAACCATAATGGTAACCATAGCAACCTGATTGACACATATCTATCTCAGCTTAGGAAAATGCTAGAGACATGGGGGTGAGTTTGTTTCACTAATAGCGACCCCGGGAACATTCATTGAGGTACCTGACCCTCCATAGCAACCATACTGGTTACCATAGCAACCAAATTGACACATCTCTATCTCAGCTTAGGAAAATGAGAGAGACACAGGAGTTGGTCTAAATGACTTGTAGTCACACAGGGAACATCATATAATGTCAATGACCCCTCCATAGCAACCATACTGGTTACCATAGCAACCAAATTGACACATCTCTATCTCAGCTTAGGAAAATGAGAGAGACACAGGAGTTGGTCTAAATGACTTGAGGTCACACAGGGAACATTATATAATGTCACTGACCCCTCCATAGCAACCATACTGGTTACCATAGCAACCAAATAGACACATCTCTATCTCAACTTTGGAAAATGAGAGAGACACAGGAGTTGGTCTGAATGACTTGAAGTCACACAGGGAACAATATATAATGTCACTGACCCCTCCTTAGCAACCATACTCGTTACCATAGCAACCAAAATGACACATCTCTATCTCAGCTTAGGAAAATGAGAGAAACACGGGAGTTGGTCTAAATGACTTGTAGTCACACAGGGAACATTATATAATGTCACTTACCCCTCCATAGCAAACATACTGGTTACCATAGCAACCAAATTGACACATCTCTATCTCAGCCTAGGAAAATTAGAGAGACACAGGAGTTGGTCTAAATCACTTGTAGTCACACAGGGAACATTATATAATGTCACTGACCCCTCCATACCAACCATACTGGTTACCATGGCAACCAAATTGACACATCTCTATCTCAGCTTCGGAAAATGCTAAAGACATGGGGGTTGGTGTAATTTTCTTGTAGTCACACAGAGATCAATATATAATGTCAATGACCCCTCCATAGCAACCATATGGGTTACCATAGCAACCAAATTGGCATATCTCTATATCAGCTTTGGAAAATGCTATAGACATGGGGGTTGTTTTGTTTGACTCATAGTGACACAGGAAACATTAGATAATGTCAATGACATTTCCATAGCAACCATAATAGTTATCATAGCAACCCAATTGCCATATCTCTAACCCAGCTCAGGGAAATACTAGAGACATGGGGGTTGATTCATTTCCCTCAGAGTGACACTGGGAACATTCTATTATGTACATGACCTGTCCAGAGCAACCAGACTTTTTACCATAGCAACGCAATTGGCATATCTTTATCTTAGGTTAGGAAAATGCTAGACAGAATTTCAACTTACTAATATTATACCGTTCAGCTTCCACTTTCTACTTTTGATGCTTTCAACTTTCAAATGTTTCACTTTTAGCTTCCACTTTCAACTTTTGACACTTTCAACTTTCAAATGTTTCACCTTTAGCTTCCACTTTCTACTTTTGACACTTTCAGCTTTCAAATCTTTCACCTTTCAGCTTCACTTTTCAACTTTTGAAACATCCGACTTTCAAATCTTTCACCTTTCAGCTTCACTTTTCAACTTTTGAAACTTTCAACTTTCAAATCTTTTACCTTTCAGCTTCACCTTTCAACTTTAGATTTTTTCAGATACTTTCAGCCTGCTTTCATTTTCAGCTCTCTGCATTCACACGCATTTTCCGCTAGGAAATGCATATTCTAGTTATTATTATTCTTATTCCCCCCCCTTTTTCCGGAGCCTACTACTTCAGCATACTTTGCCCTAGAAACACCATTCAAACGTCAAAACGTACAGCTTTTTTTGCTCTATGTTGCTCGTATACAGCTTTTTGATATCTTTTATACTTTTTAATAAATTTAACTTTATTTAAAAATTATTTTCCCATTGAAATGAATGGGAAACACTTCAAATCTCTTTCAATCTTCAGCTTTTTTTTAATCTTTATAACTTCAGCATACTTTCAGCTAGAGCAATCATTCAACTTTTAAACAATTCAACACATTTTCAGCTTTTAAAATGTGTTTTCAGCTTTTTCATATCTTTTACAGATTTTTATAAATCACAGTTTAATTTTAATGAAGAATTTGGATTTTGACCTAATTCTGCTCCACTCTAGCTTCCACTCTAATTTTTCACATCTCAAACTTCTTCATCAATTCCTCTCTCCTAAACTAAACTTTACCCTTTATGCACAAAATTTATATTAAAGTAGTAGAGAAATTTGTCCTCTTTCCAAAGATGCAGTTGTTTTTTTCATATGACCTACGGTTTTTAAACTAGGAGGGCTAAACCTTAACGAGGGAAGCAAATTGCTCCATTGAGATCAATGCATTTCACCCAGAAAATAATGCTTGAATGTTTGAAATTAAGGCCTTTTCTAACTCGCCATAACTAATAGAATTTTCCACATATCTAAAAAAAATTTACACCATAATCTTCATTGAGGCCTTCTGCTTCTCACAAAGAAAGAATCAGCTCGATATGTCTTACGGTTCTTCTGTAATGTTTGTTTGTTTGAGGCATGGTCAACATCTGAGAAATGTCTCCTCGATTCAAAAAGTGGCAGTTGGAGGCAGCTGTTAATCAACTAATTTGAATAACGAAATTTGATTGGCTTAGCCTTCCCATAGACTCACAATGGGTCATAGAGATGCATTGCTGCCATTCATTTCAATGGGGCAATTGATTCCCATACGATCTTATTGTAAAAGTGCCTTTGTAATTGGTTCACAATGGAGAGTCATAGCAACATTAAGGATGCATATAACTAATCCAGCCAATCATTACTTATGATTTAACATGAATTCATCAAGCCACGCCCACTTTTCAACATTATTTTTGAATGTCAAATATCTTCTAAGTGAAACATCGTAGAAACATGGGAGTTGTTTTATATTGATCTAAGTTGAATGTAGATTACAACATGATGTCACCCACTCATCCATAGCAACCAGATTATTTACCATAGCAACCAAACCGGATAATCTTTATCTCAGCCTAGGAAAACGACAGAGACACAGGAGTTGGTCTAAATGACTTGTAGTCACACAGGGAACATTATATAATGTCACTGACTCCTCCATAGCAACCATACTGGTTACCATAGCAACCAAATTACACATCTCTATCTCAGCTTAGGAAAATGAGGGAGACACGGGAGTGGGTCTAAATGACTTGTAGTCACACAGGGAACATCATATAGTGTCACTGTACCCTCCATAGCAACCATACTGGTTACCATAGCAACCAAATTGACACATATCTATCTCAGTTTAGGAAAATGAGAGAGACACGGGAGTTGGTCTAAAAATGACTTGTAGCAACACAGGGAACACTATATAATGTCACTGATCCCTCCATAGCAACCATACTGGTTACCATAGCAACCAAATTGACACATCTCTATCCCAGCTTAGGAAAATGAGAGAGACACGGGAGTTGGTCTAAATGACTTGTAGTCACACAGGGAACATTATATAATGTCACTTACCCCTACATAGCAACCATACTGGTTACCATAGCAACCAAATTGACACATCTCTATCTCAGTTTAGGAAAATGAGAGAGACACGGAGTTGGTCTAAATGACTTGTAGTCACACAGGGAACATTATATAATGTCACTTACCCCTCCATAGCAACTATACTGGTTACCATAGCAACCAAATTGACACATCTCTATCTCAGCTTAGGAAAATGAGGGAGACACAGGAGTTGGTCTAAATGACTTGTAGTCACATAGGGAACATTATATGTCACTGACCCCTCCATAGCAACCGTACTGGTTACCATAGCAACCAAATTGACACATCTCTATCTCAGCTTAGGAAAATGAGAGAGACACAGTAGTTGGTCTGAATGACTTGTAGTCACACAGGGAACATTATATAATGTCACTTACCCCTCCATAGCAATCATAGTGGTTACCATAGCAACCAAATTGACACATCTCTATCTCAGCTTAGGAAAATGAGAGAGACACGGGAGTTGGTCTAAATGATTTGTAGTCACACAGGGAACATTATATAATGTCACTGACCCCTCCATAGCAACCATTCTGATTACCATAGCAACCAAATTGACATATCCCTATATCAGCTTTGGAAAATGCTAGAGACATGGGGGTTGTTTTGTTTCACTCATAGTGACACTGGGAAAAATCTATTATGTAAATGACCTGTCCAGAGCGACCAGACTTTTTACCACAGCAACGCAATTGCCATATCTTTCTCTTAGGTTAGGAAAATGCTCGACAGAATTTCAAATTACTTATATTATACCTTTCAGCTTCCACTTTCTATATTTGACACTTTCAACTTTGCAATGCTTCACCTTTCAACTTTATACGTTTTCAACTTTAGAATGTTTCACCTTTCAGTCTCCACTTTCAACTTTTGTTATTTTCAACTTTACAATGTTTCACCTTTCAGCTTCCACTTTCAACTTTTGACACTTTCAACTTTCTAATATTTTAACATTTAGCTCCCACTTTCAACTTTACATATTTCACCTTTACAATGTTTCAGCTTTAGCTTTCAACTTTTGAGATTTTCAACTTTATAATGTTTCACCTTTTAGCTTGAACTTTCATCTTTTGACACTTTAACTTTCTAATGTTTATACTTTCAGCTCCCACTTTTAATTTTTAACACTTTCTACTTTCTAATTTTTCACCCTTCAGCATCCACTTTCAACTTTACATATTTCAAATTTACAATGTTTCAGCTTCAGCTTTTGAAACTTTCTAATGTTTCACTCTTCAGCCAAGGAATTCAGCAATTTGAGCATTCCCTTTTCAGCTCTCTGCATTCACACGCATTTTCCGCTAGGAAATGCACTTTCTAGTTAGTGTGAATGCAGAGGCATTCACACTATTGTTATCCTACGTATTTATTAGTGTGAATGCAGAGGCATTCACACTATTGTTATCCTATGTATTTATTATTCCGCTTCTTCTTCTTCTTCTTCTTCTTCTTCTTTTTATTATTCCCCCCCCTTTTTCCAACCCTAACTACTCCCGCATACTTTGGCCTAGAAACACCATTCAAACGTCAAAACGTTCAGCTTTTTTCAGACTAGGTTGCTATTACGTTTCACTTTTCAAACTTTTATACTTTTTATAATATTTAACTTTATTCAAATTATTCTTCCCATTGAAATGAATGGGGATATTCTTCAACCTTCCTTTAAACTTTCACTTCTTTCAACCTTTATAACTTCAGCATACTTTCCACTAGAGAAACCATTCAAACTTTAAATAAATCTACACACTTTCATCTATTAGATGCATATTTCAACTTTTTTATATATTTTATACATTTTTATTAATCGCAGTTTAAGTTTCATGAAGATTTCCAATTTGAAACTAATTCTGCTCCACTCTAGCTTCCACTCTAATTTTTCACATCTCAAACTTCATCATCTATTCTTCTTTCTTAAACTAAATTTTAACCTTTATGCACAAAATTTATATTAAAGTAGTAGAGAAATTTGTCCTCTTTTTGAAAATGCAGTTGTTTCTTTCATAGGACCTACGGTTTTTAAACTAGGAGGGCTAAACCTTAACGAGGGAAGAAAATTGCTTCATTAAGATCAATGCATTTCACCCAGAAAATGATCCTTGAAAGTTTTAAATTAAGGCTTTTTCTAACTCGCCATAACTAATAGAATTTTCCACATATCTTGAAAAAATTTACACCATAATCTTCATTGAGGCCTTCTGCTTCTCACAAAGAAAGAATCATCTCGATATGTCTTACGGTTCTTCTGTAATGTTTATTTGTTTGAGGCATGGTCAACATCTGAGAAATGTCTCCTCGATTCAAAAAGTGGCAGTTGGAGGCAGCTGTTAATCAACTAATTTGAATAACGAAATTTGATTGGCTTAGCCTTCCCATAGACTCACAATGGGCCATAGAGATGCATTGCTGCCATTCATTTCAATGGGGCAATTGATTCCCATACGATCCTATTGTAAAAGAGCTTTTGTAATTGATTCACAATGGAGAGTCATAGCAAGATTGAGGATGCATATAACTATACCAGCCAATCATTGCTTATGATTTAACATAAATTCATCAAGCCACGCCCACTTTTCAACATCATTTTTGAATGTCAAATATCTTCTAAGTGGAACATCGTAGAAACATGGGAGTTGTTTTATATTGATCTAGGTTGAATGTAGATTACAACATGATGTCACTAACTCATCCATAGCAACCAGATTATTTACCATAGCAACCAAATTGACACATCTCTATCTCAGCTTAGGGAAATGCGAGAGACACAGGAGTTGGTCTAAATCACTTGTAGTCACACAGGGAACATTATATATTGTCACTGACCCCTCCATAGCAACCAAACTGGTTACCATAGCAACCATATTGACACATATCTATCTCAGCTTAGGAAAATGCTAGAGACCTGGGGGTGAGTTTGTTTCACTAATAGCGACCCCTGGAACATTCATTGAGGTAGCGGACCCCTCCATAGCAACCATACTGGTTACCATAGCAACCCATTTGGCACATCTCTATCTCAGCTTAGGAAAACGCTAGAGACACAGGAGTTTGTCTAATTGACTTGTTGTCAAACGGGGAACCTTATATAATATCAATGAACCCTCCATAGCAACCATACTGGTTACCATAGCAACCCAATTGACACATCTCTATCTAGGTTTAGGAAAATGAGAGAGACACGGGAGTTGGTCTAAATGACTTGTAGTCACACAGGGAACCTTATATAATGTCAATGACCCCTCCATAGCAACCATACTGGTTACCATAGCAACCCAATTTACACATCTCTATCTCAGCTTTGGAAAATGCTAGAGACATGGGGGTTGGTGTAATTTACTTGTAGTCACACAGGGATCAATATATTGTGTCAATGACTCCTTCATAGCAACCATACTGGCTACCATAGCAACCCAATTGACACATATTTATCTCAGCTTAGGAAAGTGTGAGAGAGACAGGAGTTGGTCTAATTGACTTGTAGTCACACAGGGAACATTATATGATGCCAATGACCCCTCCATAGCAACCAGTCTGGTTACTATAGCAACCCAACTGATACATCTCTACCTCAGCTTAGGAGAATGCTAGAAACTTGGGGGTGAGTTTGTTTCACTAATAGTGACCCCAGGAACATTCACTGATGTACTTGACCCCTCCATAGTAACCATACTGGTTACCATAGTAACCAAATTGACACATCTTTATCTCAGCTTAGGAAAGTGCGAGAGACACGGGAGTTGGTCTAATTTACTTGTAGTCACACAGGGAAAAATATATAAAGTCAATGACCCCTCCATAGCAACCATACTGGTTACCATAGCAACCCAATTTACACATCCCTATCTCAACTTTGGAAAATGCTAGAGACATGGGGTGAGTTTGTTACACTAATAGTGACCCTGGAAACATTCATTGAGGTAGCGGACTCCTCCATGGCAACCAGGCTGGTTACCATAGCAACCCAATTGACACATCTCTATCTCAGCTTAGGAAAATGCTAGAGACACGGGAGTTGGTCTAAATGACTTGTAGCCACACAGGGAACATTATATAATGTCACTGACCCCTCCTTAGCAACCATACTGGTTACCATGGCAACCAAATTGACACATCTCTATCTCCGCTTAGGAAAATGCTAAAGACATGGGGGTTGGTGTAATTTTCTTGTAGTCACACAGAGATCAATATATAATGTCAATGATCCTCCATAGCAACCATATTGGTTACCATAGCAACCAAATTGGCATATCTCCAACCCAGCTCAGGGAAATGCTAGAGACATGGGGGTTGATTCATTTCCCTCAGAGTGACACTGGGAACATTCTATTATGTATTTGACCTGTCCAAAGCAACCAGACTTTTTACCAAAGCAACGTATTTGACATTTCTCTATCTTAGTTTATGAAAATGCTAGACAGAATTTCATCTTACTAAAATTTTACCTTTCAGCTTCCACTTTCATCTGTTGTACACTTTCAACTTTCCAAATGTTTCACCTTTCAGCTTCCACTTTCTACTTTTGATGCTTTCAACTTTACAATGCTTCACCTTTCAACTTTTGACACTTTCAACTTTCTGTTTCACTTTTTTTCTTCCACTTTCAAATTTATACATTTTCAACTTTATAATGTTTCACCTTTCATCTTCCACTTTCAACTTTTGATATTTTCAACTTTACATTGTTTCACCTTTCAGCTTCCACTTTCAACTTTTGACACTTTCAACTTTCTAATGTTTAGTCTTTCAGCTTCCACTTTGAACTTTTGTCACTTCCAACTTTCAAATCTTTCAACTTTCAGCTTCAATTTTCAACTTTAGATTTTTTTTCAGATACTTTCAGCCTGCTTTCATTTTCAGCTCTCTGCATTCACACGCATTTTCCGCTAGGAAATGCATATTCTAGTTATTATTCTTATTCCCCCCCCTTTTTCCGGAGCCTACTACTTCAGCATACTTTGCCCTAGAAACACCATTCAAACGTCAAAACGTACAGCTTTTTTTGCTCTATGTTGCTCGTATACAGCTTTTTGATATCTTTTATACTTTTTATAAAATTTAACTTTATTTAAAATATTTTTCCCATTGAAATGAATGGGGAGACTCTTCAAATCTCTTTAAATCTTCAGCTTTTTTTCAAACTTCATAACTTCAGCATACTTTCAGCTAGAGCAATCATTCAAATTTTAAACAATTCAACACATTTTCAGCTTTTAAAAGCTCTTTTCAGCTTTTACATATCTTTTACAGATTTTAATAAATCGCAGTTTAAGTTTAATGAAGAATTTGGATTTTGACCTAATTCTGCTCCACTCTAGCTTCCACTCTAATTTTTCACATCTCAAACTTCTTCATCTTTTCCTCTCTCCTAAACTAAACTTTACCCTTTATGCACAAAATTTATATTAAAGTAGTAGAGAAATTTGTCCTCTTTCCAAAGATGCAGTTGTTTTTTCATATGACCTACGGTTTTTAAACTAGGAGGGCTAAACCTTAACGAGGGAAGCAAATTGCTCCATTTAGATCAATGCATTTCACCCAGAAAATAATGCTTGAAAGTTTTAAATTTAGGCTTTTTCTAACTCGCCATAACTAATAGAATTTTCCACATATCTTAAAATTTTTTACACCATAATCTTCATTGAGGCCTTCTGCTTCTCACAAAGAAAGAATCATCTCGATATGTCTCACGGTTCTTCTGTAATGTTTATTTGTTTGAGGCATGGTCAAAATCTGAGAAAAGTCTCCTCGATTCGAACAGTGGCAGTTGGAGGCAGCTGTTAATCAACTAATTTGAATAACGAAATTTGATTGGCTTAGCCTTCTCATAGACTCACAATGGGCCATAAAGATGCATTGCTGCCATTCATTTCAATGGGGCATTTGATTCCCATATGATCCAATTGTAAAAGAGCTTTTGTAATTGGTTCACAATGGAGATTCAAAGCAACATTAAGGATACATATAACTAATCCAGCCAACCATTGCTTATGATTTAACATAAATTCATCAAGCCACGCCCAGTTTTAACAACCATAGAGATGCATTGCTGCCATTCATTTCAATGGGGCAATTGATTCCCATACGATCCTACTGTAAAATAGCTCTTGTAATTGGTTCACAATGGAGAGTCATAGCAACATTAAGGATGCATATAACTAATCCAGCCAATCATTGCTTATAATTTAACATTAATTCATCAAGCCACGCCCACTTTTTAACATAATTTTTGAATGTCAAATATCTTCTAAGTGGAACATCGCAGAAACATGGGAGTTGTTTTATATGGATCTAGGTTGAATGTAGATTACAACATGATGTCACTAACTCATCCATAGCAACCAGATTATTTAACATAGCAACCAAACCGGACAATCTTTATCTCAGCCTAGGAAAATGCTAGAGACACGGGAGTTGGTCTAAATGACTTGTGGTAACTCAGGGAACATTACATAATGTCACTGACCCCTCCTTAGCAACCATACTGGTTACCATAGCAACCAAATTGACACATGTCTATCTCAGCTTAGGAAAATGAGAGAGACATGGGAGTTGGTTTAAATGACTTGTAGTCAGAAAGGGAACATTATATAATGTCACTTACCCCTCCATAGCAACCAAATAATCTACCATAGCAACCAATATGGCAAATCTCTATCTCAGCCTAGGAAAATGCTAGAGACACAGGAGTTGGTCTAATTGACTTGTAGTCACAAAGGGAACATTATATAATGTCACTGACCCCTCCATAACAACCATACTGGTTACCATAGCAACCAAATTGACACATCTCTATCTCATCCTAGGAAAATGAGAGAGACACGGGAGTTGGTCTAAATGACTTGTAGTCACACAGGGAACATTATATAATGTCATTGACCCCTCCATAGCAACCATACTGGTTACCATAGCAACCAAATTGACACATCTCTATCTCAGCTTAGGAAAATTCTAGAGACGTGGGGGTGAGTTTGTTTCACTAATGGTGACCCCGGAAACATTAATTGAGGTAGCAGACCCCTCCATAGCAGCCATACTGGTTTCCATAGCAACCCAATTGACACATTTCTATCTCAGCTTAGAAAAATGCTAGAGACACAGGAGTTGCTTTAATTGACTTGTAATCACACAGGGAACATTATATTATGTCCCTGACCCCTTCATAGCAACCATACTGGTTACCATTACAACCAAATTGACACATCTCTATCTCAGCTTTGGAAAATGCTAGAGACATGGGGGTTGGTGTAATTTACTTGTAGTCACACAGGGATCAATATATTATGCCAATGACCCCTCCATAGCAACCATACTGGTTACCATAGCAACCCAATTGACACATCTCTCCCTCAGCTTAGGAAAGTGCTAGAGACATGGGGGTGAGTTTGTTTCAAAAATTGTGACCCCGGTAACAATCACTGAGGTAACTAAACCCTCCATAGCAACCAAATGGTTACCATAGCAACCAACTTGACATATGTCTATCTCAGCTTAGAAAAATGCCAGGGACACAGGGTTTGGTTTTTTTCACTCATAGTGACACATGAAACATTATATGATGTCAATGACCCCTCCATAGCAACAATACTGGTTACTATAGCAACCCAGTTGGCACATCTTTTTCTCAGCTTAGGAAAATGCTAGAGACACAGGGGTTGTTGTAATTTACCTGTAGTCACTCAAGGAACATTATATGATGTTACTGACCCCTCCATAGCAACCAGACGTGTTACCATAGCAACCCAATTGACATATCTCTAACTCAGCTTAGCGAAGTGCAAGAGACATGAGGGTAGGTTTAATATTTCGTAGTCACACAGATAACAATATATTATGTCTGTGACCCCTCCATAGCAACCCTACTTATTACCATAGCAACCGAATTGATTGACATTTTCAACTTTACAATGTGTCACATTTGTTTTTAAGTTTCACGTTTCAGCTTCCACTTTCAAATTTGACAATTTTAACTTTCTAATGTTTTACCTTTCAGCTTCCACTATTAATTTGACACTTTTTACTTTCTAATGTTTCACATTTCAGCTTCCACTTTCAACTTATGACACTTTCAACTTTTGACACTTTTTCAGCTGTCAAATATTTTACCCTTCAGCTTCCACTTTCAACTTTACATATTTCAACTTTACAATGTTTCAGCTTCAGCTTTCAACTTTTGACATTTTCAACTTTCTAATGTTTTACCTTTCAGCTCACACTTTTTATTTTCAACACTTTCAACTTTCTAATGTTTCAACCTTCAGCTTCCACTTTCAACTTTTAATATTTCAACTTTACAACGTTTCAGCTTCAGCTTTCACCTTTTGACACTTTTAACTTTCTAATGTTTCACGGTTTAGCCAAGGAATTCAGCAATTTTAGGCATTCTCTTTCAGTTCTCTGCATTCACACGCATTTTCCGCTAGGAAATGCACTTTATTCTTATTATTATTATTCCCACTTTTTTCTCCGGCCTACTACTTCAGCATCTTTTGGCCTAGAAACACCATTCAAACATCAAAACGTTCAGCTTTTTTCAGACTAGGTTGCTATTACGTTTCACTTTACAAACTTTTATACTTTTTATAATATTTAACTTTATTCAAATTATTCTTCCCATTGAAATGAATGGGGATATTCTTCAACCTTCCTTTAAACTTTCACTTCTTTCAACCTTTATAACTTCAGCATACTTTCCCCTAGAGAAACCATTCAAATTTTAAATAAATCTACACACTTTCATCTATTAGAAGTATATTTCAACTTTTTTATATCTTGTATAGATTTTTATTAATCGCAGTTTAAGTTTTATGAAGATTTCCGACTTTCACCTATTTCTGCTCCACTCTAGCTTCCACTCTAACTTTTCACATCTCAAACTTCTTCTTCTATTCTTCTCTCCTAAACTAAGCTTTAACCTTTATGCACAAAATTTTTATTAAAGTAGTAGAGAAATTTGTCCTCTTTCCAATGATGCAGTTGTTCCTTTCATATGACTTACGGTTTTTAAACTAGGAGGGCTAAACCTTAACGAGGGAAGCAAATTGCTCCATTAAGATCAATGCATTTCACAAAAAAAATGATGCTTCAAAGTTTTAAATTAAGGCTTTTTCTAACTCGCCATAACTCCTAGAATTTTCCACATATCGTTACAAAATTTACATCATAGTCTTCATTGAGGCTTTCTGCTTCTCACAAAGAAAGAATCATCTTGATATGTCTTACGGTTCTTCTGTAATGTTTATTTGTTTGAGGCATGGTCAACATCTGAGAAATGTCTTCTCGATTCAAAAAGTGGCAGTTGGAGGCAGCTGTTAATCAACTAATTTGAATAACGAAATTTGATTGGCTTAGCCTTCCCATAGACTCACAATGGGCCATAGAGATGCATTGCTGCCATTCATTTCAATGGGCAATTGATTCCCATATGATCCAATTGTAAAATAGCTTTTGTAATTGGTTCACAATGGAGAGTCATAGCAACATTAAGGATGAATATAACTAATCCAGCCAATCATTGCTTATGATTTAACATAAATTCATCAAGCCACGCCCACTTTTCAACATTATTTTTGAATGTCAAATATCTTCTAAGTGGAACATCGTAGAAACATGGGAGTTGTTTTATATTGATCTAAGTTTAATGTAGATTACAACATGATGTCACCAACTCATCCATAGCAACCAAATTATTTATCATAGCAACCGAATTGACACTTCTCTATCTCAGCCTAGGAAAATGCCAGAGACACAGGAGTTGTTCTAATTGACTTGTAGTCACACAGGAAACATTATATAATGTCAATGACTCCTCCATAGCAACCATACTGGTTACCATAGCAACCCAATTGACACATCTCTATCTCAGCTTTGGAAAATGATAGAGACACGGGAGTTGGTCTAAATGACTTGTAGTCACACAGGAAACATTATATAATGTCACTGACCCCTCCATAGCAACCATACTGGTTACCATAGCAACCCAATTGACACATCTCTATCTCAGCTTAGGAAAATGTGAGAGACACGGGAGTTGGTCTAAATGACTTGTAGTCACACAGGGAACATTAAATAATGTCAATGACCCCTCCATAGCAACCATACTGGTTACCATTGCAACCAAATTGACACATCTCTATCTCAGCTTAGGTAAATGAGAGAGATACGGGAGTTGGTATAAATGTATTTTAGTCACACAGGGAACATTATATAATGTCACTTACCCCTCCATAGCAACCATACTGGTTACCATAGCAACCAAATTGACACATCTCTATCTCAACTTTGGAAAATGAGAGACACGGGAGTTGGTCTGAATGACTTGAAGTCACACAGGGAACATTATATAATGTCACTGACCCCTCCATAGCAACCATACTGGTTACCATAGCAACCAAATTGACACATCTCTATCTCAGTTTAGGAAAATGAGAGAGACACGGGAGTTGGTCTAAATGACTTGTAGTCACACAGGGAACATTATATAATGTCACTTACGCCTCCATAGCAACCATACTGGCTACCATAGCAACCAAATTGACACATCTCTATCTCAGCTTAGGAAAATGAGAGAGACACGGGAGTTGGTCTAAATGGCTTGTAGTCACACAGGGAATATTATATAATGTCACTGACCCCTCCATAGCAACCATACTGGTTACCATGGCAACCAAATTGACACATCTCTATCTCAGCTTAGGAAAATGCTAAAGACATGGGGGTTGGTGTAATTTTCTTATAGTCACACAGAGCTTACTATATAATGTCACTGACCCCTCCATAGCAACCATACTGGTTACCATAGCAACCCATTTGACTCATCTCTATCTCAGCTTAGGGAAATGTGAGAGACACAGGAGTTGGTCTAATTGACTTGTAGTCACACAGAGATCAATATATAATGTCAATGACCCCTCCATAGCAACCATATGGGTTACCATAGCAACCAAATTGGCATATCTCTATATATCAGCTTTGGAAAATGCTATAGACATGGGGGTTGTTTTGTTTGACTCATAGTGACACAGGAAACATTAGATAATGTCAATGACATTTCCATAGCAACCATAATAGTTATCATAGCAACCCAATTGGCATATCTCTAACTCAGCTCAAGGAAATGCTAGAGACATGGGGGTTGATTCATTTCCCTCAGAGTGACACTGGGAACATTCTATTATGTAAATGACCTGTCCAGAGCAACCAGAATTTTTACCATAGCAACGCAATTGGCATATCTTTATCTTAGGTTAGGAAAATGCTAGACAGAATTTCATCTTACTAATATTATACCGTTCAGCTTCCACTTTCAACCTTTTACACTTTCAACTTTCAATTGTATCACCTTAAGCTTCCACTTTCAACTTTTGACACTGTTCAACTTTCAAATGTTTTACCTTTTAGCTTCCACTTACTACTTTTGACCCTTTCAACTTTACAATGCTTCTCCTTTCAACTTTATACGTTTTCAACTTTATAATGTTTCACCTTTCGGCCTCCACTTTCAACTTTTGACACTTTCAGCTTTAAAATCTTTCACCTTTCAGCTTCACTTTTCAACTTTTGAAACCTCCGACTTTCAAATATTTTACCTTTCAGCTTCACCTTTCAACTTTAGATTTTTTTCAGATACTTTCAGCCTGCTTTCATTTTCAGCTCTCTGCATTCACACGCATTTTCCGCTAGGAAATGCATATTCTAGTTCTTATTATTATTATTCCCACTTTTTTCTCCGGCCTACTACTTCAGCATCCTTTAACCTATAAACACCATTCAAACGTCAAAACGTTCAGCTTTTTTCAGACTAGGTTGCTATTACGTTTCACTTTTCAAACTTTTATACTTTTTATAATATTTAACTTTATTCAAATTATTCTTCCCATTGAAATGAATGGGGATATTCTTCAACCTTCCTTTAAACTTTCACTTCTTTCAACCTTTATAACTTCAGCATACTTTCCACTAGAGAAACCATTCAAATTTTAAATAAATCTACACACTTTCATCTATTAGATGTATATTTCAACTTTTTTATATCTTGTATTGATTTTTATTAATCGCAGTTTAAGTTTAATGAAGATTTCCGACTTTCACCTATTTCTGCTCCACTCTAGCTTCCACTCTAACTTTTCACATCTCAAACTTCTTCTTCTATTCTTCTCTCCTAAACTAAGCTTTAACCTTTATGCACAAAATTTATATTAAAGTAGTAGAGAAATTTGTCCTCTTTCCAATGATGCAGTTGTTCCTTTCATATGACTTACGGTTTTTAAACTAGGAGGGCTAAACCATAACGAGAGAAGCAAATTGCTCCATTAAGATCAATGCATTTCACAAAGAAAATGATGCTTCAAAGTTTTAAATTAAGGCTTTTTCTAACTCGCCATAACTAATAGAATTTTCCACATATTGTAAAATAATTTACACCATAATCTTCATTGAGGCCTACTGCTTCTCACAAAGAAAGAATCATCTCGATATGTCTTACGGTTCTTCTGTAATGTTTATTTGTTTGAGGCATGGTCAAAATCTGAGAAATGTCTCCTCGATTCGAAAAGTGGCAGTTGGAGGCAGCTGTTAATCAACTAATTTGAATAACGAAATTTGATTGGCTTAGCCTTCCCATAGACTCACAATGGGCCATAGAGATGCATTGCTGCCATTCATTTCAATGGGGCAATTGATTCCCATATGATCCTATTGTAAAAAAGCTTTTGTAATTGGTTCACAATGGAGAGTCATAGCAACATTGAGGATGCATATAACTAATCCAGCCAATCACTGCTTATGATTTAACATAAATTCACCAAGCCACGCCCACTTTTCAACATCATTTTTGAATGTCAAATATCTTCTAAGTGGAACATCGTAGAAACATGGGAGTTGTTTTATATTGATCTAAGTTGAATGTAGATTAGAACATGATGTCACCAACTCATCCATAGCAACCAAATTATTTACCATAGCAACCAAATTGACACTTCTCTATCTCAGTTTAGGAAAATGCCAGAGACACAGGAGTTGGTCTAATTGACTTGTAGTCACACAGAGAACATTATATAATGTCACTGACCCCTCCATAGCAACCATACAGGTTACCATAGCAACCAAATTGACACATCTCTATCTCAGCTTAGGAAAATGAGAGAAACACGGGAGTTGCTCTAAATGACTTGTAGTCACACAGGGAACATTATATAATGTCACTGACCCCTCCATAGCAACCATAGTGGTTACCATAGCAACCAAATTGACACATCTCTATCTCAGCTTAGGAAAATGAGAGAGACAAGGGAGTTGGTCTAAAAGACTTGTAGTCACACAGGGAACATTATATAATGTCACTTACCCCTCCATAGCAACCATACTGGTTACCTTAGCAACCAAATTGACACATCTCTATCTCAGCCTAGGAAAATTAGAGAGACACGGGAGTTGGTCTAAATCACTTGTAGTCACACAGGGAACATTATATAATGTCACTGACCCCTCCATAGCAACCATACTGGTTACCATAGCAACCAAATTGACACATCTCTATCTCAGCCTAGGAAAATGCTAAAGACATGGGGGTTGGTGTAATTTTCTTATAGTCACACAGAGATCAATATATAATGTCAATGACCCCTCCATAGCAACCATATGGGTTACCATAGCAACCAAATTGGCTTATCTCTATATCAGCTTTGGAAAATGCTATAGACATGGGGGTTGTTTTGTTTGACTCATAGTGACACAGGAAACATTAGATAATGTCAATGACATTTCCATAGCAACCATAATAGTTATCATAGCAACCCAATTGGCATATCCCTAACTCAGCTCAGGGAAATGCTAGAGACATGGGGGTTGATTAATTTCCCTCAGAGTGACACTGGGAACATTCTATTATGTAAATGACCTGTCCAGAGCAACCAGACTTTTTACCATAGCAACTCAATTGGCCTATCTTTATCTTAGGTTAGGAAAATGCTAGACAGAATTTCAACTTACTAATATTATACCATTCAGCTTCCACTTTCACCTTTTGACACTTTCAACTTTCAAATGTTTCACCTTTAGCTTCCACTTTCTACTTTTGACACTTTCAACTTTACAATTGCTTCGACTTTCAACTTTATACGTTTTCAACTTTATAATGTTTCACCTTTCGGCCTCCACTTTCAGCTTTTAAATCTTTCACCTTTCAGCTTCACTTTTCAAATTTTTAAACTTCCGACTTTTAAATCTTTCACCTTTCAGCTTCACTTTTCAACTTTTGAAACTTTCACCCTTCAGCTTAACCTTTCAACTTTAGATTTTTTTCAGATACTTTCAGCCTGCTTTCATTTTCAGCTCTCTGCATTCACACGCATTTTCCGCTAGGAAATGCATATTCTAGTTAGTGTGAATGCAGAGGCATTCACACTATTGTTATCCTACGTATTTATTATTATTATGTTGGCTTGCTTGCAAAGCCAACATATTGATATTGCTCTTAAACTTATTATTCTTCTTCTTCTTCTTAGAACAAAAAAAATTACCGTCAACTCCTCCTAGCCCGTTCGAGCTACAGCCACGAAACTTTCAACACACCTCAAAGCTGTTATGTAGTTTGTTGCTATATCTTTTTGGACCGATTCGACCAGCGGTTTCCGTAAAAATCGCGAATTTCGGCCCAAAAATCGCCCAAGTCATTCCCTATGGGAGCCCTAGAGTGGTGATGTCATCACCCACTCTAACTTTGAGCAAGCTCAGTCTTGTTGCTACTTGCACTGTTTTCTCAACTAAAAATTAACCTTTACACACACATTTTATACCTAAATGGTAGAGATTTTTGTCCTCTTTCAGTTGGTGCTGTTTTCATTTTTAAAAAACACACGGTTTTACTCCAGGTGGCCTAAACCACAAGGAGTGCACTTAATTGCTCCATTCACCTCCATTCAAAAATTCTGGTGGATTCTGTTTAAAATCTCAATCGCAGGCTATTTTTAACTCGCCAAAAATCATTCAAACTTTATCACAGCTTCACAAAATTTACACCATTCTCTTCCTTAAAATCTTGGGATTCTAACAGTAAAAGAAATATTTCAATACCTCTGTTCATTCTTTCGTAATGCTTATTTGTTTGAGGGTATGGATTTCTCTAAAATGAGCAGTTGCACAGAATCAAATGAAGGCTATTTGTAGCTCGCCATAATTCTTTTATTTCTAATCACACCTTCACAAAAATTACAGCATTCTCTTCGTTAGGGTCTTCTGCTTCTGACAAAGAAAGAATCATTTGGATATGTCTTACGGTTCTTCTATAATCTTTATTTGTTTGAGGCATGAAAATCGGATTTTCTCCAGCAGATTTGCCATCGTTTGAAAATCTGACAGTTGAGTCAGCTGACTCGTTTAAAAATCTGGCAGTTGATAACTCCAGGTGCAAGCTGATTTCAAACAAGTAGGTCAAAGGTGTCTCATTGACTTTCAATGGCCCATTGAAATGAATGGAGCATGAATCCCATAGATCCCAATGTAAAAGAGCTTCTGTAATTGATTGACACTGGAAAGTCATACAAGCATTAAGGAAGCAAATTACTTATCCAGCCCATCATTGCTTGTGAATTAACATAAAATCATTAAGCCACACCCACTTTTTGACATAACTTTCAATGTCAAATATCTTCTAAACGGAACACAGTAGAGACATGGGGGTTGCTTTATATTATTCTAAATGAAAGTAGATTACAACATGATGTCACTAACTCCTCCATAGCAACCAAATTGTTTACCATAGCAACTATATAGCCACATCTCTATCTTAGCTTAGGAAAATGCTAGAGACTTGGGGGCTGGTAAGCTTCACCCATACTGACAGCTGAAACACATTATGTTAATGACACCTCCATAGCAACCAGACTGGTTACCATAGCAACCAATATGGCATGTCTCTATCTCAGCTTAGGAAAATCATAAAGAGATGGGGGTTGCTGTTTTTTACCCGTATAGATATGGGGAGCAAAATATTAGGTCAGCGACCCCTCCATAGCAACCAAACTGGTTACCATAGCAACCAATATGGCACAGCTCTATCTCAGCTTTGGAAAGTCATAGAGACATGGGGTTGATGTATTGACATGGGGAACAATGTGTTAGGTCACTGACCCCTCCATAGCAACCAGACTGGTTACCAGAGCAACCAATGTTGCATGTACCTATCTCAGCTCAGGAAAATCATAGAGACATGGGGGTTGCTGTAATTTACTCGTATTCATAGGGGAACAATATATTAGGTCAGCGACCCCTCCATAGCAACCACACTGTTACCATAGCAACCAATATGGCGTATCTCTATCTCAGCTTACGAAAGTCATAGAGACATGGGGTTGGTGTATTTTACTCGTGTTGACATGGGGAACAATATGTTAGGTCACTGACCCCTCCATAGCAACCAGACTGGCTACCATAGCAACCAATTTTGCATGTACCTATCTCAGCTTATGAGAATCATAGAGACATGAGAGTTGGATTATGTTATTGTTGCGGAATTGACAACATTTTAAAAAATAGGTATTAACGGCACCAACGCAAGCCAACATCGAAGTTTGCGTGCAAACTTTAAAATCTAGTTATTCTTCTTCTTCTTCCGTTTCTTAAAAAAAAAATTCTACCGTCATCTCCTCCTAGCCCGTTCGAGCTACTGTCACGAAACTTTCCACACACCTAAAAGCTGTTATGTAGTTTGTTGCTATGTCTTTTCGGAGCGATTTGACCAGCGGTTTCCCTAAAAATTGTGTAAATCTCCCAAAAAAGCTTAAAAATTTTTCTCGATGGGGGCCCCTAGAGTGGTGATGTCATCGCCCACTCTAACTTCGAGTGAGCTCAGTCTTGTTGATACTTGCTAAAATACTTTAGTTTTCTTAAATAAAAATTAACCTTTACACACACACATTTTATATGTAAATGGTAGAGATTTTTGTCCTCTTTCAGTTGGTGGTGTTTAAGTTTTTTAATAACACACCGTTTTTACTCCAGGTGGCCTAAACCACAAGGAGTGCACATAATCGCTCCATTCACCTCCATTCAAAAATTCTGCCAGCAAATGTTTCAAATCTCAATCGAAGGCTATTTCTAACTCGCCATAAATCATTCAAAACCTTAACACAGCTTCACAAATTTTATACCATTCTCTTCCTTAAAATCTTCTGATTCTAACAGTCAAGAAAGTATTTCAATATGTCTGGTCCTTCTTTCGTAATCCTTATTTGTTTGAGGCATGGTAATCGGACTTTCTCCAGCAGATTTGCCATCGTTTGAAAATCTGACAGTTAAATTTCCAACTGCAGCTGACTCGTTTGAAAATCTGACAGTTGAACTCAGCAGGTGCAGCTGATTTCAAATAAGTAGGTCAAAGGTGTCTCATTGACTTTCAATGGCCCATTGAAATGAATGGAGCATGAATCCCATGAATCCTATTGTAAAAGAGCTTCTGTAATTGATTGACACTGGAAAGTCATACAAGTATTAAAGAAGCAAATCACTAATCCAGCCAATCATTGCTTGTGAATTAACATAATTTAATTAAGCCACACCCACTTTTTGACATAACTTTCAATGTCAAATATCTTCTAAACAGAACACAGTAGAGACATGGGGGTTGCTTTATATTATTCTAAATGTAAAGTAGATTACAACATGATGTCACTGACTCCTCCATAGCAACCAGACTGGTTACCATAGCAACCAATATGGCATGTCTCTATCTCAGCTCAGGAAAATCATAGAGAGATGGGGTTGCTGTATTTTACCCGTATAGATATTGGGAGCAATATATTAGGTCAGCTACCCCTCCATAGCAACCAAACTGGTTACCATAGCAACCAATATGGCGCAGCTCTATCTCAGCTTAGGAAAATCATAGAGAGATGGGGGTTGCTATATTTTACCCGTATAGATATGGGGAGCAATATATTAGGTCAGCGACCCCTCCATAGCAACCAAACTGGTTACCATAGCAACCAATATGGCGCAGCTCTATCTCAGCTTTGGAAAGTCATAGAGACATGGGGGTTGATGTATTGACATGGGGGACAGTGTGTTAGGTCACTGACCCCTCCATAGCAACCAGACTGGTTACCATAGCAACCAATTTTGCATGTACCTATCTCAGCTCAGGAAAATCATAGAGACATGGGGGTTGCTGTAATTTACTCGTATTCATATGGGGAACAATATATTAGGTCAGCGACCCCTCCATAGCAACCACACTGTTACCATAGCAACCAATATGGCGCAGCTCTATCTCAGCTTACGAAAGTCTTAGAGACATGGGGGTTGGTGTATTTTACTCGTGTTGACATGAGGAACAATATGTTAGGTCACTGACCCCTCCATAGCAACCAGACTGGTTACCATAGCAACCAATTTTGCATGTACCTATTTCAGCTTATGAGAATCATAGAGACATGGGGGTTGGATTATGTTATTGTTGCGGAATTGACAACATTTTAAAAAATAGGTACTAACGGCACCAACGCAAGCCAACATCGAAGTTTGCGTGCAAACTTTAA
>SRMA01024322.1:0-72653 GCA_007224835.1 Danionella cerebrum
TGGTCTCACTACTGTTCTGTACACCTTTCCTTTGATTCTTGCTGACACTCTTCTGTCACACAACACCCTGACACTTTTCTCCACCCACTCCAACCTGCCTGCACTCGTCTTTTCACCTCTTTTCCACACTCCCCGTCACACTGGACTGTTGACCCCAAATACCTAAACTCCTGCACCTTCTTGACCTCAGCCCCTGTAACCTCACTGTTCTATTTCCCTCTCTCTCGTTCAAACACATGTATTCGGTCTTACTGCGACTGACTTTCATTCCTCTTCTTTCTAGAGCTGACCTCCAACTTTCTAGGTGTTCCTCCACCTGCTCTCACTACAGATCACAATGTCATCTGCAAACATTGTCCACGGAGATTCCTGTCTGACCTCATCTGTCAACCTGTCCATCACCACAGCAACTAAGAAGGGACTCAAAGCTGATCCTTGATGTAGCCCCACCTCCACCTTGAACTCCTTTGTCTGACCCACAGCACATCTCACTGCTGTCTTACTTCTCTCATACATATCCTGAACTACTCTGACGTACTTCTCTGCCACTCCTGACCTCCTCATACAGGACCATAGCTCTTCTCTTCGCACCCTGTCATACGCTTTTTCTAAATCCACAAAGACGCAGTGAAGCTCCTTCTGACCATCTCTGTACTTCTCCATTAACATTCTCAGAGCAAAAATTGCATCAGTAGTGCTCTTCCTGGGCATGAAGCCATACTGCTGCTCACAAATATCCACTTCCCTTCTTAACCTAGCTTCCACTACTCTTTCCCAAAGTTTCATTGTGTGGCTCATCAACTTTATGCCTCTGTAGTTGTTACAACTCTGCACATCACCCTTGTTCTTAAAGATTGGTACTAGGACACTTCTCCTCCATTCCTCAGGCATCTTCTCACTCTCTAAAATCCTGTTGAATAACCTAGACAGGAACTCCACTGCTGTCTCTCCTAGACACTTCCACACCTCCACTGGTATGTCATCTGGACCAACAGCCTTTCCACTCTTCATTCTCCCCAGGGCCTTCCTCACCTCATCCTTTTTAATCTTTTCAACTTCCTGCTCTACAATATTCACCTCTTCCCCCCTTCTTTCCCTCTCATTCTCCTTATTCATCAACTCCTCAAAATACTCCTTCCATCTTCTCAGCACACTCTCCTCACTTGTTAGCACCCTTCCATCTCTATCTTTAATCACCCTTATCTGTTGCACATCCTTCCCATCTCTGTCTCTCTGTCTCGCTAATCTATACAATTCCTTCTCGCCTCCCCTCGTGTCTAACCTGGCATACAACTCATCATATGCTTTCTGTTTGGCCTTTGCCACCTCCCTCTTCACTCTGCGCTGCGATCCCTTGTAGTCCTGTCTACTTTCTTCAGTCCTTTCAATGTCCCACTTCTTTTTAGCTAGCCTCTTCCTCTGGATGATGTCCTGTACTTCCTCATTCCACCACCATGTTTCTTTATCTTCTTTCCTCCTTCCAGCTGACACACCTAGCACCGTTCTTCCTGTCTCCCTGATCACTTCTGCTGTAGTTTCCCAGTCATCTGGAAGCTCTTCCTGACCACCCCAAGCCTGTCTCAGCTTCTGTCTGAATTCTTCACAATCTTCTTCCTTTTTCAACTTCCACCACTTGGTCTTCTTTTCAATCTTTCGTCTTCTCTTCTTCCTGACCACCAGAAACATCCTACACATCACCATCCGATGCTGTCTGGCTACACTCTCTCCTACCACTACTTTACAGTCTCTGATCTCTCTCAGATTGGCTCGTCTACAAAGGATGTAGTCTACCTGCGTACTCCTACCTCCACTCTTGTAGGTAACTCTATGTTCCTCCCTCTTCTGGAAATAAGTATTAACTACAGCCATTTCCATCCTCTTGGCAAAGTCCACCACCATCTGTCCTTCTAGGTTCCTTTCCTTAACACCGAACCTGCCCATCACCTCCTCATCACCTCTGTTGCCCTCGCCAACATGCCCATTGAAATCTGCTCCCACTACTACTCTCTCTCCTCTGGGAACACTCTCAATCACCTCATCTAACTCACTCCAAAATCTCTCCTTCTCTTCCAACTTACAGCCTACTTGTGGAGCATAACCACTCACTACATTCAACATCACCCCTTCAATTTCTAACTTCAAACTGATCACCCTGTCTGACACTCTTTTCACCTCTAAAACATTCCTCACAAACTCCTCCTTCAGGATCACTCCTACCCCATTTCTCTTCCTATCCACACCATAGTAAAACAGTTTGTATCCCCCTCCAATACTACGCGCTTTGCTACCCTTCCACCTGGTCTCCTGCACGCACAGAATATCTACCTTCCTTCTCTCCATCATGTCCGCCAGCTCCCTACCCTTCCCTGTCATTGTACCAACGTTAAGAGTCCCTATTCTTAGATCTACACTCCTGCCTTTCCTGTTCTCTTTCTGTCGACGAATCCTTCTCCCTCCTCTCCTTCTTCGACAAACAGTAGTCCAATTTCCACCGGCACCCTGTAAGTCAACAGCACCGGGAGGCGGTCGTTGTTAACCCGGGCCTCGACCGATCCGGTATGAAAATCGATTTGGTGACTCGCATATTTGGTTTTGGCATATTTTACGCCGGATGCCCTTCCTGACGCAACCCTCTCTATTTATCCGGGCTTGGGACCGGCACAGAAGTCACTGGCTTGCAATCCCTGTGGCTAGATTTTACGTTCTTATAGGTATACTTGCAAAATGTCAGGAATTTTGTAGGATTATAGTCAGGTCAGGTGTGTGTGATCCACCAATTATACCAAACAGCCGCTAATGATCTTCAATGTCAAACTTAAATCGAAACCTAGTCATGAACTGAAACACCTGTATAGAAGGCTTATAACTAAGGTGAGTTTCAAAAGACTGTTTCTGGCCACTGTAACATTGAGCAGAGCAACAAGACTCATTTGAGCTCCTGGCTTATCAGGAAGCGCCAACAACCATTACTGAGGGTTTTGATGGGATAATAAGACTAATATCTGTTTCACATTGTATGTGGGTAACGTTTGCGTGGCATTTACTTTGTATTTACTTTTACGTTTGCGTGGCATTCCTCTGTGGATCGATGGAGCACGCTTTCACATGTTGACAGAATGTAGATCCTCTATCCTTCATGGTTATTTACAGTGTATGGATATAATTAAACACTAAAACAAACAGTATTCAGGAATTTCAACATAATAAATACACATTTATAAAGTATCATGAAAAAAGTTAACTTTGCCTAGCATCGTGTTCTTTTTAACAGATAAAAACATACAGAGTACTTGCCTTCAGCACTGACTTGATCCCAAGCTCGATCCTTGACAAACAGCTCTTTATAAAATAGTTTGAGGATCATAAATGGCTGAATGCTGTTGAGCTTTGACAATGATTCGAGTGTTGTCATCACATCAGTTCCTGTATTTTACCTCTTCAAAAAAGAAAAAATATTTGTTTTTAAAAATGGAAAGTGGAATGGGGAATATTTGTAGGTGTTATACACTTAAACATGTCTGACCTTTTAACACAGTAAAGTTTCAATTTATATGCGTTTTTTTACAGTCCATCACGTCAAAACATAGAGCCGATGTGTAAACAATCAGAAGACGCAGAAACAAGAAAATAATAGTATCGCCACCTTTTGGACTGGCACTTTTTAATTTGACTTTATATATGAAAAACTGTGGAAGAAGGGTTTTGATCACAAAAAAAATCAGTTTGCAAGTGGATTTGGCCTTAATTTAGGAGAAATGAAGAGTGAATTTTGGAATATTGTTCTCCTCTGAAAATACTATAACCTCAAAAAAGGTTTCCAGAGGCCGAGTGAAAGACCCGGGAAAGATTGAGTCAGAGGTTTCATATCCAAAATGTTGTTAAAAGCTACAGCAAGGATTTCTGTGTTCTTTAGTCTTATTTCTTTTCTCTTTCCTTCTAGCTGGTCTTCGAAGAAGCTTTCGACTCAGCATAAGAGATAAGAAGACAAACAAATCCATGTACGAATGTAAGAAAAGTGAACAATATGACACTGCAGATGTGCCCACTTATGAAGAGGTGACCTCTTACCGCAGGAAACACAGTGACAGACACCGACTCGTTGTTTTAGTTGGTAAGTGTGACAATATTTTGTGACAATAAAGTGCTAAATTCCTCAAATAGCTGGTTGTTCTTGTTAAAGGTCACAAAATGAACTTTTTTAAGTAATTATGTACTTCAGTGTTGATCTTAAGTCACAAAATGCAAAATATGATTGACACTATGTTTTGGTTCCTAGTTAAAAATATCTTGATGCACAGTCCTTCCAACAAACACTGTTACACATGCCTCTGCAAAGATCAGCTAAAGCACAATAAAAAAGAATGCAACACTCCTCAATAGCCATGTTTCCAGCCAAAGATGTAAATTAAGTGCAAAACTGCAATATTGCAATATCGAACGAGTCCAAGAGAACAAAATCATCACTTCCTGATAAACTGTCGCGAAATATCAAAAGAAAAATGGAAGTTGCTGCAATTAGGAAAAGGCCTTTTTTCATATTTAATAACTTACCTTTCTTGGAAAACGTAGATGTAACGCAATGTGTGCCAAAATGCCATCTTGCTTCTGACTGCTTTTTGGGAACACAGGTGGTCAAGACAGTTCTGGGAGGTGATGATCCCGAACCACTTTGACAGACTTTAGGTTTTCTAGAATGACCAAAACAACATTTCAGATAGTGTACACAGAAATCTGTCTTTTTGTTTATCCATTAATGCCAAATGCCGTTTTCCAAGGCAAAAATGCCATTTAATTACATTGAGATTTATTCAGTAAATGCATTTCCATTAAAGTTTATGTACATTTTTTCTTATGGGATTAAAAAAAAAACTTTTTTATATATTTGTGTGCATCTTGCTGTTTCCATCCAGTGTTTTTTTTTTTTGGAGGGGGGGGGGGTGATATTCCAAAATGCCCATCTCCTGTGACTTATCTCTGAGCAGCACATTGGAGGTGACTCTAACTCTTCTCTAATGAACATTTGTAAACAATTTTTTTAAAACAATTTTTGTTTAAAACAAGTCTCAACACTGGATGTGCAGCTAGAACTGTTACAAGAGCATTGCAGTTGTGAAGAAATTAAATGTTTATTGAGGTTAAGAGTTGAATAGATACGAGCATGGTTACCCATGGTTACCCATGTAATGTTGGTGGGATAAACTGATGGCATAACATCACAAACTTGTCAACAAATACAAAAGACTTGAAGTCAAAGCAGTCTTTAGTGAAGTTCACACTTTAACAGTTTTGTCAGACAAAGGTATAATTAAAGCACAAAGATTCAAGACGAGGATTTTTCTACAGCTGCGCACACTGACTAGCTTCTGATCCCAGGTCAGAGGTTTTTTGTAGGATATTTCTTAAAACTGATTAAGTTTTTTTTTTTTTATTTCATGTTTGTCTCTGAAGAGTTTAGAAATAAAGTAAACTGTTGAGTAGTTTGATTCCAACATCTTACTTTATATCATATAATATCATATATCAGAGGTTATATATATTGTATAAAATAATTATATAAAAGGAGAATTGGAGTGGAGTGTACTTAAGCATATAGTATGGGTTTTGAAATCTACTGTTGAGCTCGTTGCACATATCAGAACACTATTTAGAGATTCAAAACAAACAGTTCTTAGCCATAAATTTAGGCTGCTGTGGGACTCTCGCTCAATTTGGCCCTCTGTAGACCCCTTAAGCTGACGGGAAGGGCTGAGGATTCATTCATCTATGTGGCACTTCATTTGCAGCTCTGGTGTTCTCTCGGAACATTTTATTTCCTTGTAATATTTTTCTCTGAAGAATCGTTAACAGCTGATTTCAAGGGAACACCATGAGGGAAAAACCACAGCAATGTGAAATGTTTTAAAGAGAAAAGGTTAAATGTCGTATTAGAATTTTGAATGCCTGATTAGGTGTTTCGTTAACAAATAATTTAGATTGAGGATATGGGTGCCAAAGCAATAAATAAAGTGTTTCATAAGTGTGAATTTGGGTTATTGTTTTAAGATTTGAAATGCTGAATCAAAAACCCTGCTCTAAAGTAGGTTCAGCGTTAGTTTGAGCAAATGCAAGCTAATAGATTTGTTGTTTTTGAAGGTTTTCTCACATTCTGACAAGTAATGTTGAGCAGGTGGTTGGAGTGTTTCACTTAGGAATCTGTGAGGGGTTGCACTGATTTGGGGGTTCACTGCAAAGGTCTAGGCTGTGTGTTTGTGAGTACAATGTACCATATGGGTTCCATCACAGTTTTGTTGGTGCATGTAATTAATGTTTGCATTCCTCATTGAGTGAACGTATGAGGCAGTCTGTTTAATCAAACTTTTCTAGAGTGATGTATTTCACATTAAACTACCTGGAGTTTTCAGTTTGTCTCCATGCGATGTGTGGATAGCATCAACTTTACACAAATCACTCAAGCAAGGTCGCAGGATTGCTGGGATTGTGTAATGTACCTCTGGCACCTAAGGTCAAAACTTGAACCGGTCGTTCACACAAGGAGGATAATTGGCTATTAATTAACCAAACATTGTGGTTTCCTTTTTCTTTTCAACCAGAATTTGCTTTTGAATGTGTAACGAATCAAATTGAGATAGTCTGTAAAAGCAATATTTTATTAAAATAATGTCTGAATGTCAAAGAGGGGGAGTGTGTTGTAAGAATTTTACAAGTAAACACATCTGCCATGCCTGATCTTCAAAATTAACTTATTCCATATTTTCAGAGATGCAATTGAAAGAGCTGGATCTTATCAGAACCGTTCCACCAAATGGGTGGCATTTTCTTGTAACTTTTCAAAAAAATTTTTTTTTACTCTGTTTTAAAACCATTTCCAATAGCATAATTAAATGAGGGTATTGTGGGTATCCATGTGGGTATTGGTCCATTACTTATTTAAAGCCTTTGTAACATTTGGAATCAAAAGATGAGTGGCATTTTTTTGTTACGAGCTCTCTTTTTATTTTTTCTTATAAGTAACAGGACTAAGTTTTTAGCAAAGAATTTGCAAAAAAATTCTAAATTGCCACATGATGCACATGATTATCGAACTAATGATTATGTTTTGAACCAGCAGCAGTCAGGACCATGATATCTGGATCAGGCCAGTCTAAAGTATTAGCATGTTTGGATGCGAACACACTACGACTCTGTATCCATGACTTCAGCATCAGTCACCCGGATATTGATTGACGCTCACTTGAAACTGCACCAAAAAGTGTGGACAATGTAGCCAGCCTCTGTTTTCCTTGAAATGAAACTTCCAACAGCTTCAAAAACAAACAAACAAACAAAAAAAACAATGTTCTCTTCCAAACTTTCATAAACATATCACACTCTTACAAATTTATACATTGAAAATCTAAATTTTAATATTTAAAAATTTGTTTCCCCCAAAATACAATAACTAAGGGGTGGTTCCAGAATAGCTGCGTTAAACCCACAAAGAACCCACAAAGGATATTCGACTTACAGTTTGGAACTGTGGAGTCCATGTGAGAATGGACTTTTTCTCTTTTTTTTTTTGCAACCAACTCCTCATTTATGAAATGTCAGAATAAAAACTCCCACACTTGTGTTATTGCTGTGTGCATGGTGTTTTGTAGATGTGAAAGAAAACCCCTCGCTGTCTTGAGGGGTTAATTGATTCTTGTGACCTCATGAATATTATATGACAGAATTAACAGAAAATGCAACCAATCTACAAAATACTCCCATGACTGTAAAATTTCTGACTCATTTTTCAGTGAATACCCAGCTTAAGACAAGAGACAGACAAGAGCAGTAGTAACTTATTACAAGGAAAGTCTCAATATTTAGTTATAAAATAAACTCCAGCTTGTTTCTTTAGTTTAGCACTTTAAAGTCTTCCTGTCTATGAATATTTTATATTCGCGGGTCACATTATTTTTGTTTTTCTAATTTAATCGCAATGTATGTGATTGTTGGGAGCCATAATTTACTTCCTACCCTACACCAAAATGGCTAATCCAATTAGCTTGGATATCTTGCATTTATATATAATATATTAATATATTGCTGAGCTGACTCCACTCTGAAACGTGGAGAGTGTGTGCTTAAATTGTATTATTCAGAAAGATGCACTTCGTGCCACACTGGGAAACAGTAAAGAGGACAGAGATGACATAGAAGAAATCAGAGAACACAGAAAAAAATCTTGGATGTTGAGCGGTTAATACTGTTGCTGGCTGATAATGGAGCTGTTTACAAAAATGTGCAGAAAAGTGAGGATTTGTGGTGTGCTATTTCCTCTACAATGTCGCTATGAAATGTGCGATGAGCGCCACAGAGCGCCTCTTTTACGCCCAACTCATCAAAAGAGCCACCTTTCATTGGTCGTTCACCTTGTGAAAAACCAATCTGATTTGCCAATGCAAACCTTTTTTGGTTGGCACCACTCAGATGTGTGAGCCCCTGTTGGCACCCATTATTTTTGAAAAAAGCCCATTATCTTGCAAAAATTTTGATTGCTGTGTCAAGGCCTTAGGAATAAAATGTATCTGATAAAAAAAAAATGTGTAAATAGTTCACAAACTTCCTTTGAAAGTGTCTTTGTTCTCCCCAAGGAGCAACTTGCATTGATGTAAAGTATCTTGCAGATAAAAACAATAGAAGCTGTGTTTGTCTATGAACTTCTCTATTTTCTTTGAATATGTTTTACTTTTAAGTTCTTTACTTTAGTAACTTGTTTTACTTTTACTCTAGTCACTTTGTATTTAAGTAAGTTAAATTGACAGTTTTAGGCTTATTTTATTTATTTTTTTTATTCCCCTCAGAAGTCACTCACCAGAGTTGTTCACTTTCTGCACACTCAGCCCGGTTTTGCTGTGTAGTTTTAGTAATTATTGTATTATTTGAATGTGTTTTATACATACACACTTCCCTTGACTTGGATACCACAGGGTCAGGAAGTCATCCTTGAACAGAATGGTCTTTTTCTCCCTTGCTTAATCGAACACGATTGACCCATGGTTTGCGGTTTGGTTTCAAACGATTTTCCAGACGGATCAAGATCTTATCTGTTTGGATACATATTAATCCACCAGCCAAAGTAAACACATTTAACATGTGCGCAGCTTTGTTAGCCCCTGGTACTGTTTTTAGTGTAACCTGATTATTTAACATTGCAAGTGATCTGTTTTTTTTCTGCATGTTGGAGTTAAGATGGAAAAGATTTCAGTTCATATTTTGCCCCCAGAACAGTTAATAGTGGAGAATGGACCATTGAGGAAACCAAGATCTAAAGAAGCTGATGGTTCATATGCTAGATCAGTTTCACTTTTTGTATAAGGAAGTCTCACAATTTCTATACAAAAGAGTTTATGCTCTTTCCAAACAACTTGATTTGTTGTGAGGCGTTTGTAACTGTGTATTTTCACAACCAAGCTGTTGGAAGACTCTTGAACTCCCAAAAGGTGACTCTCATCAAACAAAGCTTTAATGTGAGCATGCTTCTCTTATAAATGCTAAATAAAGTGATCTGTCTGCAACATGTTAAAAGGGAGGATGCGCCAATGCTAATAATATGCTGCGCTAACTGTGTTTTGGAGAAATTTGGATGTTGGCCTCCCACGATTAGTCAACCTAACATCTACTCTTATGTAACAGCATCTGTTTTGCTCTTGGCTTAGAAGTTGTTAAACCTTTCATATGAGCCTTCCCCTCTAATGAGAGCCCTAATGGCTACTGTCACTTTTATGACCGCTGAAACTCTTGGATTGAATCAAAACTTCTCAAATGTGTTGTTTTTGTAGGGGCTGTTAAAAAATTTGGGTTTTGTTTTTGGTTTGACAATCAACAGAAAAACCTGGAAAATGGGAATTTGTTGCACTACCCCAGTCTCATTCAGTTGAAGGCTGTTTTGAGATCTTACTGAAGCACTTGAACTCTACCCTACATGTTTTAGTTTGTGGCTTATGACTTACAAGTGACTGTCATTGATGAATCAATGAAACTGCTGCAGAGAAGAGTGATTGATAGCTTTAAACTCATTTAGTGCCAGTGATGAATGAACGGAATTGTCAAGAGACTATAGTCCTTTTTTCCCCCCTCTGACGGGGTTTCTGCTTCATCCTTGACATAAGAAAACTGAGCTTATCATAGTCTTGTGATAAAGATAGGCAGAAAATATAGGTTGTATGTGTTCGTTGGTCCTCACAGTGGAAAAGAATGTTATTCTTTTATAGTTTCCTCAATATCTTTGTCATAAAGTGAGTCCTGATTGTAATTTTATTGAGAACCAAAAACTCTTAACCCCTGAGTTAATTTACTTCAAAAAGCTAATCGTAGCCAGATTTTGAAGTCTTTCAGCGATATTAGTTTTGGACTACAGTAACTTTGACTGATAAAAACCTGTAAAACCTTTGGAGATTGCTCCACTTGTCTGTGACTCTTTTAAGTGTTTTTCCCCCAGCCAGTTACTGTATTTACAGTATATTTACAGTAATTTTAATTTACAGTTTAATTACAGACCACTATTGTATCTATAGTCATAATCCTACGTTTAAAACTAAATGTGAACCAGTATTGGAAAAATAGTAAAAAAATAAAAAATAAAAAAAAAATCAACTGACAGAGCAAAGGAACAAATGAGGAAGCTTTCAGGAATTTATGTCTACAGAAGCTGTAGACATAAATAATTGACCTAAATAACAACATTAATGTATACACAATGCATGCAACATGATCAAACATTTAATAACAAAACTTATATCAACGTCATTAGCTGGAAAACTAGCAGAAGGATCTATGTGGAATCAGTGACATAAAATTGGACCTGTAAAATTATAATAAGTGAAATAGCTGCCAGTATTTTACTGTAAATTCACAACAAATGTTAGTGTTTTTATACACATCTCATTTTGTCTTTCATTTTCATTCCCTTAGGTCCCACTGGTGTTGGGTTGAATGAGCTCAAAAGAAAGCTGCTGATATCCGATCCACAACATTATAGTGTTACTATCCCACGTAAGTGTCTTCATCTGTTTAAGTCATTTGTACATCTGTAGTCTTGTTCTATCTGTTCATCCAGATCCAGTTTTTTTTTTAGCATGGCGTTGCATAATTCATTGAATCAGATTAGACCGGTAGCATTTAGGTATAAAATGATCAACACGTTTCCTTAAATCATTTTTACTTTTTAAGATTATTCTTTTAGAGTAACATTGTCTTGTAATGACTGCAGAAAATGACACTTTTATGTTAAATAACTACATTTCCATGTGTCATTTTGCACTGGTATTACAGCGTGATGTAATTGCCTGCCGCTCGACTGATGTGCATTGGAGATAGGCACCAGCAGACCGCCATGAGCGGTTTATAGGATGAATAAATGAAAATTTTAAATAAGAAAGATATTGAATTTATTTGATAACTCTATAGTTATGATTTATTGTTCTATGCTAAAAGTGATATCGCTCAAATACACAATGTTTATAGACACACTATTAAATGCAACTTGTGCATCACAAACTGTGTTGATTTGAATAAGTGTTGATGGGCAGGCATCCCACTCAGCTACCATCGGTATGTGTCTCTAACTGGACAGTCTTTTGAGTTTAAATGGCTTCCTTCTTAGATTCTATTTCAATACAAAACATTACAGTGCGAGAGAGAATGTGTTCATTCCTTGAAATCTTGAAAGCTTGTATAAAAGTATCTGCCGAACGCAAAAATGTAGTTCAAGTAGAAAGAAAAATGTCTTTTGAAAGTAACTTTGTAGCAGTTGCCATGGTGAGTCTCATTTTATGGTAGATCTTATAGTTTTGGTTTCTCTAAGTTCCTTCAAAGGCTGACAGCGTTTTAGGCCTGTTGTTCGTCTTTTAAAAAAAACTTATTCCAGCTCTTTTGTAGCTACCTGTGTCTTATCATTTGTTTGATGCATAGCATTAGCATGAGTGAAGGTGGAGCTGTATGTGTTCTACGCCACTACCAGGACCAACTTGGATCACATTGCCACTGACTGAACTAAAAGCACTTTTTAAAATGAAACATTTTGAGTCCTTTTATAGAATATGAAAATGTAATATTAACGAAACTTAAGTCAAGGTGTAAGGACACAACGATAGCAGCAATTTATTTAATTGTAAACAGACAATAACATTATAACCCAGCTTAACGCATGTGCAGTCCTTTGCTCTGTGTCTGGCAAAAAAGAGAAGGCCTTACGTTGGACACTTTGTAAACACCCTCAAAATTCTACAAGCTAGCTAACATTATTTAGCATTAGCTTTAACAAAAATGATGTAAAGATTTCTGTCAAACTCCTGAGACTTTCGTTGTCTTTACTGTACCATTAGCTCCTATTTGTTAAACGATACAGAAACTTTTGGTTTCTCAGTTCACAACCCCCTTAAAAAGTTCAGAAACTCATTAGTCTAAGGAATACCTCTATGCAGTTATTCCTGTGACATAAATATGCCTTGCTCTTAAACAGACTGCAGAGAAGGAGAAATTGCACATTTAAAGGCATAAAAGTGAGAAAGTGCTGGAGAGCATGATTGAGTTGGAGCCAGTCTCTAGAAAATCCACAACTGTTGATATAACTGGGAGATGTTTGTTACATTCAGTTTTTGGCTTTAATGGATTCATGATTCAGGCGTTTGACACTTTAAAATGTCTGTGGTGTTAAGATCCAGAATTTCTCCTAAATGCTGGCTAATTGCTCACAAATGTGACCCCTGCATTAGTTTGTAGCATGCTTTTCTTTAAATGTTACAGAAATTTGGATCCGAAGAATAGAGTCTAGGTATAGATGAGAGTTGATGGTTATTGTTCGTATGGAGTGGTTAAACAATACATGACTTTCTTTTGAGACCAATATCACAGAATGCTTCATTTTTCCAAAGTTCAAGATCACTTGAAAATTTCTCTAGCTGCAGTTTTTCCGTGAGCACCAAATGAAGGTCTACTGCTCTTGCCACACCAAACATATTTCTAATGCCACCTAGCTAATGCTAGAATAAATATATTCTATGTCTTTCAACTGTAGAAGTCTCTGAGGAATTGTTGCTGTTTTGCGAGCACCAGTAATAGAAGGTTTAATAACTTGTTTTCTTTTCTGTCTTCATCGGAAGGAATTTGCCTCCTCAGATATTGTGATGGATTGAGGATAAATGATAGTTCACTCCCTTTTCATCCAGCCATCACTTCCACCCTGTCTCTCCTCTCTTTAGAGACAGGAGGTCTATTTTAAACAACCTGTGGTCTGACCAGCCTGTTGTCACCATTGAGAATTCCAGATGTTAATGTCTGTATTAGTCACACATGAATAAATGGAAGCAATTCCTCAGAGACTTTAATTAGTGCATTTTTTTAATTCAAATATTGTGACATCAGCTCATTAAAGGACACATTTTCAAAATAAACTATATGTGGATACTATGTTTTTCTTCAGCAATTTGCTTTGGTAGACATCGTTACATCAAATGGCACAAGGCCAATACTTCTAAAATGCTTTTCTTTTTGAACATTTTCTTGCCAGTACTACACTTTGCAAGGGAATTTCATAGAATAAAAACTTTTTTTCTCGAACATTACATTTTTTAGACAATCAAAACTGTTTAATTTTAATTTCAAACATAATGTTTAGTTTCAAAAAGGTTTTTTGTTTAGATTTTTGTGGCTTTGAACAAACATTATAAGAGTTATGACATAATTTGCAAGGTAATTTAATTTAAAATGTGAAATCATCTTTATCTTACAGACCCCAAATCGATTCAATCAGTGCCATCTGGTGGTGAAAAGAAGGGATAACTCTTGAAAGTATGACACCTGTGATATGGTGTCATTCATTCATTCAATCATCTTACCCGCTTATTCCCTTTCGGGGTCACAGGGGTCTGCTGTCTCCAGCTCACATTGGGCAAAAGGCAATGGTACACCCTGGACGGGTCGCCTTAAAAATTTTTTGGATTGTGGAAATCGGAGTACCCAACCCAAGCACAAGGAGAACATGCAAATTCTTTCCAGAAAGGTTCCCGCGAGCCTCGATCCTTCTCGACAACCTTCTAACTGATTGTGCCACCATGTTCTGGTACAAAAAAAGTACAGGAACAGTGTAGAAACAAGGTTTAGGAAAGGTTTGCTTTTTTTTTAAAACAATTTCCACATTGTTATGACCTGGTCTTTGCTTTTTTATGAATATATTTTATTTTTGCTACAAAACAAAAAGTGTTCGTTCTCGATTTTTGCAATAATAAGATTACAAAATATCCTGCTAGAATTTTATTTATTTGATTCTTGGTTTGTTGTGGAATTATTCTGCAATGTAATTAATAAAATATTTGTAAAAAATGTAGCTGGGGTTGTTCTGAAATGTTTTAAAGGTATTTTATCAAAGCAAATTGTAAGGTAGTAAATTCCGCTCAAAAAGACACAGGAAAACTAATTATTTACATAAACAAAAACTAATTATTGATACCATGCTAAAAGTTGATGATTATGATTTTATTACTGTAATATTTTCTTTTTATTTATATATTATGTAATGGTATATATTTAGTTCCTTAAACCCTTTTCTTTGACTATAAGTCTTTATAGAGGAGCATTGAAAAACCACTAAGCACTCTTGTGAAGGAAGGCACGTAGGAACAGTGATAAAGTTTTATTGTTTGTTTTGGAGCTGCTGGCAACTTGTCAGAGTTACGTTCAACAGCGACCTTTGACCTTTTAAGCTGAGTTTTGTGGCTTCTCGTGGTTAACTTTGACCCTGTTTGAACCACTGGAGCTGTGCTCGATCCAGTGGGATAAGCCACATGATTTACAGACAGGAGTTTATAAGCAGTTGAGAGCTGGAGCTCGGGGTGTTACGAGGGACAGACTAAGCTCAGAGCTCGGTCTGTACTGTGTGCTTCTGGGGCTTAACAAGCAGCTCTGAACTCAAACAGTCTTTTAAAAGCTTAAGAGTCAAGGCAGACCCCAAGGTCTGGTTTGTTTTCAATGAAATTAAGTTGGGAATAAAGCGTCCGTGGGGAATTCCTTTTAATCAAGGAAATGACTGTAATGAATGTTTCTACACATTTTCTTCCTTTTGCAAGTGAAAGTCCCGTTGGAAATTCACTGACCTCTCCCTGCTCACAGTGCTCAGTACCTACGTGTATTTATTTTGCCCTCCAATTAATCTAAACGTACCTTTCAATGAGTTCAATATTTATTCATTCTTTACCCACATACTAATCCTGATTGTCAGAGGAGCTTGGGAGTTCCTCAAGCACTTACTGGCAAAGTCAGGATTACAGCGTTGCCGACCACACTCCTCTCTAGCATTTAGATGCCCATCAACTAAACATAAATATTTTTAGAGTATTAGAGAAACAAATCCACTCAGGAAGGTTCTTAGCCAGGCTCCAACTGTGCTGCATTACCTTAATGTTGGAAACTAAAATCCTTTCTTTAATCAGAAAGTTAATTTGTGACTTCACTCAGTGCTTCCGAGTCCTAGCTCTCCACTCTCCCTTTGACAGACAATGGCAGAAGGCGTTGTCATCACGGTCCGTCACAGCAAGGGTAATGGCGGCTGAGTGAGCACTCTGTTGCTGTTAATACCACTATTTTTGGTTACGGCATGTACAGGATTACATGTTTAATATTTGAAACACCGAACAGATCAAAGGTGTTTGTGCGTCACAGTGTTTCAGGGGTTTTTGAGTGTCCACATGAATGCCTTTTTTTTGGACACTGTTTTTTTGTACATTTAAGAGTTAAAAAAAAATGGGTATGTGTGGACATGGCCTAAACTATTTATAAAAAAAAGTAGAGGAATACTTTAAAACCAGGTTGGGTGAAAATGTTTATTTCCCTCCCCCACCTCCCATCAAAAGAGCCCCAGTCGGGTCAACTACCAAAACACTGTTTGCAATAAATATAAGCTGTAAGTGGTGTAGGGGTGGGTTTGTTTCAAGTGTAAACATATGTTTAAAGGGTTAAATAACTGAACCCTGCCCATTGATAGAGTTCATAAACAGTAAACATTCTTGTGTTGTGCTTCTGCATTTTCTTAATATGGAGAACAATGCCTTATTTCTGCTCAATAAGCAATAAGAAAAGAAGCAAGGTGACGGAGGGACAGGATGTGACATTAGCAAGATTTTCCAGGTGTTCTTTATACATTTTCCCCTTCGCTTACCCTTCTCTTTCACAGACACCTCTCGGACGAAAAGACATCCAGAGACCGATGGAGTGGAGTATCATTTTATTTCCAAACACTTATTTGAAGCAGACATTCAGAACAACAAGTAAGTCTTTTTAATTGTTCGTTTCACATTATGATTAATTGGGAAAGACATTTCTGCTGTTATGTGTATTGTGAATATTGTGAATTAATCGCTGGTGTTTTGGAGCCCATCACTTATTCTCAGGGTTATCCGATGTAACCCTGACAAAAACACTCAACATAGGCAGAGATACAAGTCTAAAAGACAAAACACACAACAATTATTTTCTCTGATGTTTTTTGATTCAAACATTCATCAGCTCTGGCTTTCGGCTGCCCACAATTCTCTCTGTTCCACTCCATATCCCTCATGCGCGTACGTGTGTATATGTGAGCTGGGCTCAGATCACCTCTGTAAGCGAGAGTGAGAAGCTGTTGACAGGTGTGTGTTTTGGGGGGGTCGGACTTATTTTACCTAGTGGTTCTTGAGCACAGATTTGTACCGATGGCATGGTGATGGAGGTTTTTCTGCAGTCTTTCATCAGAGGATGAAACAACTTTCTGGAATGCATATAGAATGTTCCTTAGCTAGCTTCCCGGCTGTTTTAACTTGTTTTCACGGGTGGAAAACAACACACAGTGGCTTGTTCTGTGGTCAATCGAAGATCAGAAAGAGTAAACCACCATAATTAATGTAGGAAACATTGTGAACGAGGATGGGGCTATACAAAGTTTTGATATAATTTGAATTAATGAAAATGGCTTGAATGCATTTTAAACCTGATTATAACCAACTTTTATTATCCTATATATCCAAAGGCCATGAAACACAACATAATTGTCACTTAACTGCTTCTTTTGAGTAAGAGGAAGAATTGTTTGGATTTTCAAAAATACAGCTTTTGTGCAGTTTTTTGTAATCTGATGTAACTTTGGCACTAATTAAACTCTCAATCATTGTTGTGGAGTTTATTTTAATGAATAAACAAATACATTTTACCATAACAATGTGAACGATTAAAGAGTTGAACTGTAAAAAATACACGTTTTGACATCATTTTCCATCTCCCCTTCAGATTATATCTGGAATGGTTCCTAAGATGGCACTTAGTGTAGCTCAGGGGTGCTCATTACATTGGTCGACCGGTCGATCGCGGAGGTGCTACCGGTCGATTGCAGCGTGACAATGAAACAATATCAGCCGATCATCCATCCCGTCACAGTTCAGTAAAGTTAGCTGCAGATTCACGGATTCGGTTTTCTCTGCTCAATAGCTCTAGACCAGAATGTTCTTAGTAAACAAATAATACCTATTTTTAATTTGTGTTATGTAGCGGACAAAATACAAAATGTTTTTTATCAAAACAAGTTTCCCTCGGCATTCGCAGAAACACATTACCGTCTATGAGCAACCCGCTGACATGGAATCGCTTAGGGACCGTCTGCAAATTACCAGACCCAAAATATGTTTTACCCAGAATATGCTTCATAACTTCATTCTAAATTGCTCTATTACAACCAAAATCAAGTACCATGCCACTCCTCACCTGCATATTGTACTGCACGACTCAGTTTCAATAAAAAATATAAAATTCTTGATTATTTGGATCAAAGCTCAATTGCTCCCATAAAAATCACTATATTACCACCAAATTCAGGTCACACACAACTGTTCTATTGTTTAACCCACTACAACACTCATTTTGTCAAAATTGAGAAATTTTTATTTTTGCAGAATTTCTATTATTGATTATTTGTATCAAAGCTCAATTGCTCCCATAAAAATCACTCTTTTACCACCAAATTCAGGTCACACACAACTGTTCTCTTGTTTAACCCACTACAACACTCATTTTGTCAAAATTGAGACAAAAGCTAAAGCTAAGCTAATCAGCGTATTACGTCCGTTTTTTAGCCCATGCTTAAGTTTATGGTCACCAAAATGAGTAAAGGAGCTGGACAAAGTAAATCATTAAGTCCTACATGCAAATCATTAAGTCCAAATACCATTCCACAATGACTGATGAACATTTGGAAGTGTGCTTGAGGCTGGCTGTCAGCAGCTACTGTCCGGACTATGTATCCCTGGCTGATTCAATTCAGTGCAAGTCATCAAATTAAACTCACGTTATTACAAAAAATGTAAATAGTTAATTATTATGTGTGTTTTGTCAATTCTCAATAAAGTTGAAAATAATTGTTTGTTGATGTTTTACATTTTTGATGTTTTACATTTTTGTAGCGGGTAGATCACTTTGACTTGGTCATTTTAAAAATAGCTCGCAAGCTGAAAAAGTGTGAGCACCCCTGGCATAGATGATGGAATCCAATTAGAATGGTAGCATTTCACTATAAAATGAGTAGCTTCTATATTTAAAACTAGTTACATCAAGTTGTGAAGAGTGGATAAAATAACGGTTTCATTTTAAATTGGAAACATATGGTTTTATAATATTTATCATTTTCGAAGTGGTGGGGATGCCTAATAACAACAATTACATTGTATTTCTCTGATGAAATCTGGCTCTTTTGATGATGTGAGTTGGACATAAAAGAGCCGCTCGGTGGCGCACATTTCAGATTTTCTGAGCAACGTCACACAGGAAACAGGAAGGAATTAATGTGTCACAAATCCTCTTTTTTTCTCCACATTTTTGTCCAAATCAGCCACCAACAGAATAAACTGCTCCACATCCATGATTTTTCTATGTGTGCCCTGATTCCTTCTCTGTTATCGTCTTCTTCTGTGGTGCATCTGTTGTACTGTAAACGCCATCTTCAGGCAGGGTGCAGAATTGCTTCAATATTTCCTCAACGCAGATGAATGTTGTGTGTGAATCTCAATTTGGATTAGTGTTTAGGGACCTTAAAATGTGGTCAAGCTACTGTGAAGGTGTACAACATGTCTAAGTTGCCTTGTTATTATTATTATTTTTTTTAATTTACAGACATAGAGCCATTTATCTTCATATTTCCTTGTTGTTTCTATACGTTTTCCCCCAGGTTCATAGAGCATGGAGAGTATAAGGGAAACTACTACGGGACGAGTTTCGACTCTATACGTTCGGTCTTATCTAAGAACAAGGTGTGCCTTTTAGATGTACAGCCACATGTGAGTATTTATTCTTCAAATATTCAGTCAATTTTTTTTTCACCTCCTTCTGGCTCACTCTTTTGCAGATTTATTTTCTTTCCATTCTCAGGTGTGACATTCCACATTGAACCTTTTTCTGAGCTCGGTGAAAGCCGTTGTGTGTGTCTTTACAAGTTCTTTTTTTTTTTTTTTTTTTGGGGTTGGTTTCAAGCATTCCTTAAAGACGTCTACCCCTACTTTTTTCTATGTTTTTCTATAAACATTGTTGAATACAAGAGTTAAGTTAAACATTTATGCCGTATTCACACTATGGTCAACGTTGCTCAAATAAAATAAATGAAAAATAAAATAATTTGGAATTATTTCCTCAAATAAAACTGTCATGTTTTATATTATTTAGTTTTAACGTCAGAACAGGAGAATGTGTTGGAACATGTTGCATTCAGATCTGTTAAATACTTTGCCTTCAAAGCTTCTGAGTTGGAAGTGGTTATCTGACTTGCTTTATCCTTTCTATCTCCACTAACAAGTGTTTCGTCAGACTTTTGAAATTCTGGTTATTTTCATTATATCATAGAACCATAATTTTATTTTTTAAACCAGCTATGAATGTAAGATGGCAGAAATGATCTGATTATTTCTAATAACAGAAGAAAGTGTAACGTTTTTTTGTGACTGATTTGTGCTACCCTAGATTTCAGCTACCATGGAAAAACATTTTCAAAGATGACAAACTGTAAGTCAGCATTTAAACCCGAGTCTACAGAAAAATGTGGTAAAGTTCAATGGTTGGGTTGTTTTGACTGAGTATCTGGACAACCTGAAGTGTAAGGTTTCTGACCAGAGTGCTTTGTTTTCACTTGTAGAGTCAGATCAGTTGAGCGCAGCGCGAATCAACTGCTCTGTTTTCTGACAAAATGTAACTATGACTAACAGCAATAATGCTCAGGAGTATCAATGTCAAACAAAATGAAGATGGCATGAGTGATGCTGCTTTAATGACTGCGGTTAACCCCTTTTTCTTCTTTTTTTCACAATGTCTCCCCAATAGTTGTTAAAACATCTCCGTACAGCAGAGTTTAAACCTTACGTGGTATTTGTGAAGCCTCCAACCATCGAGCGTCTGAGAGAGACCAGGAGCAATGCAAAAGTCATCTCAGGGAAAGAAGATAAAAATTCGTCAAAACCCTTTACGGTAATAGACTTCTCAAACAGAACTGACTTATCTTCTTTCATTTTATGTTGTCTTATGTCAGTCCCAATCAGGCGCTGTGATATGCTCATCATTGGCTACAGTGTTTGTTCTTTTTGGATCAGTAGGTTATATTTAAGGTCCCAAAATGCTCAGGTTTTATTAAAAGAAAAAAATATAAACGTTAACAAAATAACAGAAAATATACTTAAGAAGCGCATAATTAATCTGCTTTATTGGTCCCCTTTAAAAAGTTCTCCATCCACAAAGTCCAGCCCTCAGTTCCTGCTCTTAGAGTCTGCAATGCCCCATGAGAAAAAAGTAATAGTGATTGGTTATATTTGCAAGCCTCCAGGTTTGCTTGGGCAAGGGGTAGAGTAAGCCAGAGCTGCTTAGAAGAGAGAGTTTATGTAAGAGTTCTTTTTGATTAGTGTTTGAGTCAGAGTATCAACTACTGACCCCAGTCAGTGTGATTGGGAAGGACCTTAAACTTGTGTATATCTCGTTTCAAAAATATATACGTCTTGAGTTTATATCTATTTAAACCCTTTTAATTCCTACTTGTGAACATGATTGAGTCATACCTGATATCTGCATTTACAAATCATGAAATAAAGCAAGATTAGGAAGATATCAGAGTATAGCAAGATTGAGCAGAACACTTTGGACGGCAGTGAAATGACAAATTTTATGCTGATCACGGCATATTTACAGGTCAGCAAAACTGACTATTTTTATTGGCTACTGTTTATTTTTTTATCCTAGGTTAATTTTATGCATTTTAGGCAGCAGTTACATAATAATACAAGATGTACACATTTATTAGGTTTTCATTTGCAGTTTAATCCTCAGAAAAGAATTGGCAAGAAATATATTTTTTTTCTTCTTTTTAACTAATCATGTTGGCTGGTAAAACATAAACAAACAAATAACAAACAAACATATTGTTGTTTGTCTTTTGCTTCTTACAAAAAAAATTCAAACGCATCTCCTCCTTGCCTGTCCGAGGTACAGCCACCAAACTTTCCCCAAGATATCCAAACTGGTCTGACCCGGGTCGCTTTATTTTTTCAGTACCACTAAAGGAATTCTGGAAAACCACTGAGAATTCAGGGAAATGTTCTATTAACTTAACATGTCAAATGTTTGAATAAAACTTATTTATATTTATAAAATAACATTAACACTGACTCCATAGCAACTAAACTTTTTACCCTAGAAACCAAAAAAGCAAATCTATATCTCAGCTCCAGAAAATGCTATGAAAATAGTACCTTGTATATATCACTCATAACAAGAATGGGAATTTTTAATGACATCATCTTTTAACCCTTGCTACCAGATTTTAAAAATGTTTAGCTTACCTCAGGAAAAGCATTGATAAATGGGTAAATTTTGAAGTGAACGTTTCACAACGGGCACATTTTTTTTTAATTGTACTTCTACAAGCCAACATCAAAGTTTGTGTACAAACTTTATCCAACTAGTTTATCATTATTGTCGTTACAAACAAATGAACTATTAAATAAAATAAATAACCACTGTATTTAAATCACAGCAATTACAGCTATGAACAAGGTGATAAAAATGGTTATGAAAAAAGCATCAATGACATTTATTTTATATTATTTAATACACCAAAATATACATGATCAATGTGTGCAAGAAGCATCGATTGTGCTATTATTGATCTCATCAGAAAATGGTTCCGATGCTTGCTTATCGGGAGGATCTGCAAACCACTGAAGAGGAAACTATTGAGATGCATACTGTTTATAAAATTTGCTTTGGTTTTGAAACCAGTTATTTTCGTTTGCACCTTATTAACTTTGCTCTTAATGGTGAAACATTACACTGTTTACTTCTGTGCACATCAACACAACCAAACGTCTTAACAGAAGCTGGAAGTCCATTTTAAAACTCACAAGAGAAAAATGAACCCTGCCTTGCACACATTTCATTCTATTTAAGGCCTGCAATGTCAAATGCAGTAAAATAATTGAAGCATAGATCTTATTTTGACTTATTGTACACCACTAATAGAGAGTCTCGCGTATCTATTTTAGAAGCATATTTCATTATTCTTGTTTCAGCACCTTTGAAATGGAGACGATGCTGGTGACATTAATTCAAACCACCGAATGTGAGATTAGACCACAGCAAACTCCCTTAAAGCGTAAAGATTCTGCTTTTGTCAGTGGTATTGGTGTTATGGCTATCTCCAATGTAACAGGAACTGTACCAAAAGCTGTCTGCACCATCCTCAGCAACCGTCTGCCTGCTTTCAACAGGTCGCTGTGGCTTCTAGTGAGGGGAAAAGAAACCTCTCCTGCCTGGCAAAGTCTTGACAATGTCTAATGCGCCCAGATATGTGTATATATAGTCTATTATAAAGATACAAAGAAAATTGTGTTTGATAAAATGCCACAGGCATATTTTAACCAGGACTTTGCTCTATGTCTTTCCCAGATGCTGTCTGTTAGATTCATGAGCTAAATCGCCCTCAGCTCTGTGCATTAAAACAGACTTGCCTTTGTTTCTCTGAATCCAGACTTCCATTCTATTGTTCATTTTTTAGGATTATATGTATAACATTTATACAACATCTTTGTTTATCAAAAGCCCTAAACACCACAAAACTATCATTTTAGGGATTGCAAGTTTCAAATTTCATAAAAATGTCAGAGGCAGAATAGAAGAGGCTAAGATGTTCTGCCATTAAGTCGTTTTAATGAGGAATGGAAACACGCTAAAATTGGAGGATGTGCTTTTCTTTGCTCAGAGAAAGTCAGCCCTGTGCTTAGATTAAGTGCTGCAACTGTGGGAATATAAAAGCCAGGACCTCTTGGTGACCCAGGGATGTCCTTTTTGAACAGGTTTAATGATAAGGGCAGGTGGACTTTATATGATTCCATAAAAATCGATTTTCCGGCAAGGATTGAGACATAAGTAGAACTTCTCCTGGACGTGGATCTGGAGAGAGAGTAGAGGTGAAGGAAGCTTGTGCTAAAGAAATTCTTCTATCCATGAAGAGGGAAGACCTGGACATTGAAGGATAGAATTCTATAGAGCCTCTGGGGAAATAAACAGAGATACAAAGAAAAAAAAGGAATAAACTTGATTTAGTAATGCTTCCCTGCAGCAACAGCATCTGTTTTCCCTCAATTAGCATTTAGATTTGATGACAGAATGAATTAAATATAAATTCAGACGTTGTGCCAAACTGTTTACAGTTCAGGCCAAGCACAAGGTACTCAACCCCACCAAACCAGATCTGTCTTAAAGCCATGACTAAGTCAATGAACTCCAACTTTTGATGCAGTTTGCCAATAACTGTCAGCACCGCTGTGACCAAACTGAAACTTTAACTGAACCTCAAACTTTGATTAAAAAAGTATGATACAGATTGGAAAGAGATGTGCCATCCAAAAAAAAGATAAATGCTTGCTGTTTTTTTTTTTTATTTATTTTTTATTATTTATATGACACCAGCACTTACAGTTTACACTTGTACTTTTTTGAAACAGAAACCAAAACTGTAAAATATATATATTTTTTATATATTTCTAAAGATCATAGTCTATTTCCTCTTAAACACAATACTTGCCATATGATGCAGTCCTGTTTTCTCCATTTTTTTTCTAAACCGTGATAAACAGCAGTCAAGTTTTTGTTACAAAACGCCATAAGTCCACTAAACCAAGCGCAAAAAAGATTAGGTGATGAGAAGGTAGAAAAATACCAGTTGTCATATGCAGCAACAGTTCTAAATCATGTTTTAAACATTCCACAAAGATGGAACAGATCAGGCCTGATCACAGTCAAAAAAAAGTCCAGCGGTGAAGTGCCAAATTCATGGGGAGGAGAAAGGAGAATCTGTGGGACACGGACTCACTTGACCTGCAGCAAATACCTCTACTGTTTGAAGCTGTGGGTCCAATATCTTCATGTGGGTTCTGACAAATCTGGAACCACCCACTTGATTCAATACCAATGTTTTGAATGGTGTCATTAAAAAAAATAAAATAAACAATTATTTTGATGTCTTGGATTTATGGCGTTTTGTGAAAAAAAGGACCATGGAGCATTTTTTGGGGGAGAAAAATGTATTTAAAAAATCTTGAAATATTAAAATCTGGATTTGAAATTTTCTCTTTGTATGACTTTGAGATGCTTTATGAAATTTGGAACGGATTTATTTCCTTTTTTCCTCAAACCACTTTTGTGCTAAAGAATAGAAGTTTTTACTCAAAATACATCAAAAGGGAGTTATGGTGTTTGGGGGGGGGGACTAATATTTCATAGCATTGTAAGCTTTTTGCTTTGTTAAATCTGTATTGGTAAAACCACTCAAACCATGCCCCGTTCTTTCTGAGACTGGCACCAGAACCACAAGTACTGAAAGTGCAAAGGTGACACTATGACAGTCTAAAACAATTATGTTTTAATATAAAAGGATTACGAGTCTCCATTTGATTAGAGTTATTTTGTTTCAAACAGTAAAAATAATCCATCAAAGGTTTCTGTAGGTGCCAGTAATTGCAGTCCGTCTTCTTAAAATCCAGACCTCACATGGAAATTGTCACCCTACTAGAACATTATGCATCCATTTTATCTTTTTCACACATCTATTTCTGTTTTATTACAAACAATTCAATCATAGTTTCAATTAAATCCATTTTCAAGTTCCAGTTGTTTATGGAAAAGTGTGGGAAAATGTACTTTAGGCAATGTAAACAGGGCTAAAAGTAGGGGAAGGGTAAGAACTGTGGGTAAAGAGCTCCTATTCGCCCTTTAGTTAGGTCAAAATATTTTCAAATACAGAAATGCACGACAAATACAAGTAAATTACAGAATTAAGAAAAAAATTACCAAAATAAACTAAGAAAACAGATTATCCAATAACTTTTCTCAGAATCAGTTTAATTCTATATAGATAGGGTCCAAATGTTTTCTGAATAGAGGAAATTTTGCTCTAAGGGTGTCACTGTGCGGAATATTTTTTTTTTCAGTTGTGCAAGTATTATATACATCCTTATTTAAGTAAGCTTCCATATAGCCATTGAATTTGCTTAAGAAAGAGATTTGACTGATCAGATCTGTTTTTGTGTAGGAGGAGGACTTCCAGGAGATGATCAGGGCATCGCAGGTGATGGAGCTCCAGTATGGACACCTCTTTGAAAAGGTCATTGTGAACGATGACCTCATGGTTGCCTTCATTGAGCTCAAACAGACGCTCAGGAAAGTGGAGACTGAAAGTCACTGGGTGCCAGTCAGCTGGGCTCATTCCTGAGGGATCCAGAAAGTAAAGTTGGCTAAGGGGCAAAGGGAAGGACTTTAAGAACTGTTAAAGTTGATTTATTTTATCTTTGACTTTACCTGGTGGCAGGGATTTTTTTATATATTATCTCATTGTGTTTGAAGGGATTCATCTTTTTAATTTTATAGTGTAAAGGATGTTTTGTATAGCTGAAAAGTCCAATATCTCCTCATTTGGTTACAACTTTTTGAATATTTCCAGCTGCAAATCAAGTGAATTTATGTTTTTTGAACATTTATGTCTACATTTAACACTAGATTTTAGAAATCAAAGGGGTGGTTTTATGTTTCACTGGTTAGAAAAACCCATGATATATCCCTAACCTGTCTCTTTCTTTGGGACTGTTTAGTTACTTGGTGCAGAAAGACTGTATTTACATGTACTTTGTATTTTCTTCATTTAAAAAGAGCAAAGCTGCAGTCCTTTTTGTCTTTAAAGCCTCCCTATAAACATCCCTTTCATTTACTTTCAAAGATTTATATCCTGATTGTTTATTTTGGAGTTTTACTAACTTATTTCCCATTTATTTAACTGTCTCCTGTCTGTAAAGAGTGACAAACTGTTGAAGACAGCCGGCAAAATGTAAATGATGATGAAAAAAGTCCAACTGCTAACTGAAAATTATATTTTATATCTTTAAAGGATGCTGAATTTGAAAAGAATTGAGTTGTGTAGTATATTTTTGTTGCAGAGTAGTCCATCATTTTCCTGAACACTTAAAGGTACGCTATGTAATATTTCTAGAGGTTGATTTTCCAAAATAAACTGAGGGAAGGAAACCATGTTATTTTCGAATGTGTCACTAGTCTATGATTTACACTATAGATGCTATGTACGGTAATTACTTCACGGGACATGTGCCTGGGGGTGAAAATAAACATGTATGTAGTAAGCTGGTGTTCAAAACTGAACATTACATCCTCTGAAACTTTCCCAACAGCTTGAGAGCAGTCAGACAATTTACCAGGAATTCAGGATTTGTAGTTAGAAGAATGGATAATCCATCCTGTTTATTCAATGAAAGCATAGTCTATACAGTAATTCACATTTTTGTTTCTGTTCCTAGACAGAAATTCCTAAAACATCCTCCAAACGGACATTAAATAAGTGAAACTGTTGTGTTCTGAACACTCTATTCTAAAACAAGAGGGTTTTGTTCCTGGATCTGTAACTAATGGCCAATGTTTCCTGTTAATTCATGTCAGCATTTGCAGATCTTCAAACACAATGGGCCATTGGGGCAGGCTCTGAGCTCAAGACTCGCTCACTGCTGAAATCTTTACTGTCTGATGTGATTCCAAAACAAACCAGCAGCCAACACGATGTCCCATAATCCTACAGCTCCCCCTCCATCACACAGCCCTGCCACTGCAGTTAGTATTCATCACAGCTAATAGTGAAGTAGCTAAACCCCATTTAGAAGGCAAGAAATTCCACAGCGGAACACTGACGAGGCACATCTGTGGAGTGACTTCAGGTGACTACATCATGAAGACAAATATTTGCAATTTATTTATTTATTTTAAACCTTTTGTAGTCCATATTCCATAATTCCATATTCATGCGTTTGGAGAAAACATACATCATGAATGAATCAATAAATTAAGGCAAAACTATTGAATGGTTTTTAAAAGTTTTAATGGTTTTTAAAAGTATAGATTTTGAAAAGTATGTTTTCAACTCATCTTCTTACTTATTTTAGATGCAACTTATTTGACAATGTTTTGGGGGCAATTTTTGACACAACAAATAAATATATTGTACTATTTAGACACACGGTTTCCCAACTTCAACTTAACCCTTGCATTGTTCAAATTCAATATCCCATCGTTTAAAATACAATCAGATCAAGATTTTTATTTTTTTCATGTACGTCCGTTCTCATTTCCTCATTTTACCCTTTAATTTCCAAGAACGTACATGATGTCACTGATGTCTGTAAAAAATACAAACAAAATTACTTTTTTTCAATAAGAAAAATTATAGTGATGTGAATTTTTGTTTTGCCTTTTATGACAGTGCTGGTCATGTCAAACATTAGTAATAACATTCACATTGGTGGATTTTTTTTGTTTTTGTGTAGTACCAGATTCTTGTTAAATTCTGTTATTGTTCGTGCTCCATTGACTTCTAATAGAACATCATATAAGCCTGAATAATAAAAAAGATAGTAGTTTTAGAACTGCTGTAGATAAAGAGATTTATGGAAACAAAAATTAAAATTTTGATCTGATAAAATATTGATTTACTGCAGCTTAATGTAGTTGCTGTTAACAGCCACGAACACGAAAGGGTAGTAAATTTGAGTGTTTTGTTGCAAAAAGCATTTTCTTAAAATATGTGTAAAATATGATTAGTCAACAAAAATGATAAAATTTGGTGAAAACAGTGGAAGAAGTTGTAGCTAAGGTGGTTCAAAACATCCCCAACAAGATAAGGATTTATAGGTTTTGAGTTTTAATTTATCTTGTTTTGTTTAAAATATTTTAATTATATAAATTGTTTTCTAAATGACTTCCAAAAAGAGTGTTTCAATAAAATAAATTGTGTTGATGTTTTATGTACATATATGTGAAAGAATGTATTTTATTTGTCCAAAGACTACACAAGTTCATTGTAGTTCTGATTATTATGAAAAGTTCTGTTAAACCCTTGAAGATAAAATATAACTGATAACTGGGGCAGTTGAAGGGGGGTAAACCAGTTAATTTTTCTGAAGCTTTTTTTTTATTGATCAGCAAACGCAATGTACTAGGTGAACAAAATAGTTAATTTGGGAAGTAGCACACAAAGCAACGAAACACTTTCACCAAGTGAAAACATTAAGTGTGTACAGAAAACCACTGAACATATATTTTCTTCTAGGAATGCTAGATCTCATGTCTGCATTGACACTGAGGATGCAGGATGTGACTTATTCGGCTTATGTTAAGAATGCAAGAGCATTTAAATGTAGACTTATGGAATTTCATTAGTCTCTAATTCATTCATCTCTGTCACTTTTTCCTTGGGATAACTGTGGGAATGTTGAACCATTGTAGCTAAAGAACATGTCTGTGTCATGTGGAGACCGTTACTTACTATCCCTGTTTCTGCCGAGCCAGTGCCACTCGTAGGCATGACGAAACTCTGCAGGTTTGGCAGGGGTGTAGTGAGGAAATGAGAAAGTGAGTCGAGTTGGTGTAGGAAACAGGGCATCAACTTTAAAGTTAATCAGCTCTGGTGCCACTGCGCTTCAGCACTTGTCGTTTTGAGACTGTTGCCTTTCTCACTTAGCACATCATCTGATCTCTTAAGTCAGCTCCCAAGACGAAAATTTCGGTCTGTCCATTGTTCCCGTTCAAGGAGTCACTCTCTACGATTTGTACCAAGCTTCAGTTTAACCACTCAAATGCTTTTGATGGAAAATGCTCTTTTTTTTTAGTAGGTCTGGACACCTGGGTCTGACTGCGACCAAAGAAAGGTTCTTTCCACCTCGAGCCACCTTGATTATTAACACTGTATGTAATTGCATTGACACCAGAGGATGTATGCATACCATTGTGTTTGGGAAAATTGCAAAACTTCTGGAGCCTCTTGAACTTAAGTGATGTGTCCATTTTCTACGGCTGCAATGAAAAATAATTCCCATAATGTGTTGCAATAATTTCTCTGTTAATTGGATAAATGGGTTTTCCTTTTTAAATATAAGGACAATTACATTTATAGTCTTTTCACTATATTAAAAGAAACCATTTATATTTTTGTGATATTTTCTGCTTGAACAGACTTCTCAGAAATGCAAGGCAGGATGGATCCATGCTATTCTTAATCCCAAATTCTGACCCTACCATCTGAATGTCGTAGGATCCATAGAGACTCATCAGACTCCGCAACGTTTTGTCTTCTATCGTCCAACTTTGGTGAGCCTGTGCTAATTTTGGCCCCAGTTACCTGTTCTTAGCTGAAAGGAGTGGCACCCTGTGTGGTCTTCTCCTGCTGTAGCCCATTCGTCTCAAAGTTTGGTGTGTTGTGCATTCAGAAATTGTTATTAGAGATTGATATTGTGGTTATTTGAACCAGTCTGTCCAATCTCCTCTGACCTTATAGGCATTTGAGCCTATAGAACTGCTGCTGAATGTATATTTTCTTTTTCTCAGACAATTCTCTGTAAATCTTAGAGATGACAATTACATTAGATCAGCAGTTTCTTAAATGCTCAAGCCACCAACAACCATGCCACGTTCAAAATCACACAAAATGATTTGGATTGTGACTGTTTTTTCTTGTTGTTATTTCTCATTTTCCCCACCAGTCTCCCTTTTTCTCTGTGGTCTGCCTTTGCTTTATCTTTAATTGTCTTTCAGTTTTCTGTTTTGCGCCTCTCCGCTCTCCCTGGTCTCCATTGTTCTCTAGTGCTCCCCTTGATTGTTTCCACCTTGTCCGTTGTTAGCTCATTATTTGTCTGGTCTCCTGTTCCAGTTTCGCGTCTCTGAATGTGAGTTTATATCATTTCCATGTCTGAGCCTTCCAAGCGACCTGCATGTTAATATTATCCATATGGTCTTGTTTGAGTTGTTTTGTGTACCTTTAGTTTAGTTCTAGATTGCTTTTCCTGGTGAGAGTGCTTGGTTATTTCAGGTCCCCCCCTGAAAAAATGTGTGATATTCCACATGAAAAACTTGTGCTTAAAATTTCGAATGGAAACTTCGTTATAAATGTTATGGAATTGTATCTTGTGACTGAATTATAGTGGTGTGGATTTACAGAAATGTAAAAAAAATGAGAAAATCTGAATGTGATCCATCACCAAATATATGTGGATTACAAATAATGAATTGAAAGAATCTTTCACCTTTAAAGACCATTGCAAACTCCTATGACCTCTTCACCTTGTTGTCGAACCCTCTTTCTGGTGGATGCACTGAGGGTCGTAGAGTTCTCATTCTGGACTAGATGAGTTGCACAGAACAAAAGTGGAGGAGGATGGGTGGGTGGCTCGGTGGGGTTAAGAGGGTCTCTGAACTGCTACTAAAGTTTGATACCCTTCCAAAAAGACACTCTGGAGAGTGCTTGCTTTCCCACTATTCCCAAACTTTTATCCATACTTCCTTCTCTCACTCTCTTTGGAAAAGTAGAAAAATATTAACATAATCTCTGTGGATATTAATAGGTCCATTCAAAAGTATTCTTCATTTAAAGATTTTAATCTGAAATAAATGCAAAAAGAATGATGAACGCATAGGTTAAATGTTTTCATTGATGTTTTGTTCTAGATTACTTTAGTTGGAGCTAGTCGCAAATTTTACTTTTAGACTTCTGGCATTGCTGTTTATTCAGAACCCTTGGCCAGAGGTCACCCTTGAGAAAGAGATGTTTTTTTTTATCTGGTTAATTAAAGGTAAGTATGACTTTTTTTTTTTTTAAACAAAAATGTAACCAAGCCTTTACTCTGATATTTAAAGCACTGTAACTTTTCATGCATCCAAACATGTCTCATCTTTCTGACCCCTTCCAGGCTGGATCCAAAGATATTGGTCTTTGTCACGTGACACTTTATACTCTGGCTTGTTAATACATTGTTCTCTTGCTTTGGCTCTCACAGACCTCTCTGTTTTTCTCATCTGATCCTGGAGAGAAGAGAAAAGTGTAACAAGAGACAACGGCGAACGATATACAAGACAACGAATGGTGGAGTAGGTGCAGAAGTAAAGATCGGGGTACTGTAAATCTCTCTTGTGTTAACTGTGTATAACTTAATGTCTGGGATGGAGACATATGCAGGTCTGTGTTACCTTGACCTGCAGATGTGGATATGGATACAAGTTTAATGAGAAACAATGATGTATGCGCACGTATGGAATCTAGGAGGTCAAAGGTTAATTAACCTGAATTGATTATCAGCAACGTCCTGATGCATGTGGAGTTGAAACCAGGTTCAGGACCATGTCTGCTAAAACGACATGGAGGGAGGAACAAATTAGTAAATGTGAAGCATTTTACTGACAATATTTGGACAGTCCACTGGGGAAACCTGACGGTGTAAAGGCAGGCTGATGAAACGCATTGGCTTCTGCAGCTACACATGGACTGTTTAGGGAAATCATTGAGGGAATGTATCAGCAGTGTTTCCAGAACAATTTAGCAGAGTCTTGAGAATGTCTAGCTCACCCAGAGGCTGTATGGAAAGGTACCCACTGTTTTCTTAAACTCGCTCCTTCACCGTTCTCAATGGAGGTCCTTTCACCTCTAACATTTGTATAATTACATGACCTGGGTCATCCACATTTAGAGCCTTGCAAAGTTATCCTTGAACTGTCACACATTTACCGCATACAAAGTCTAGAGCATATATAAGTTGATCGCTATATTTGGTACAGAAGTGTTTGTTAATGTAACAGTGTAAATGTTTGTCATGTCTGTTTCTAATTTTATATGTTGTATTTGGGTTTAAATATTATTGATTATCATATTATATAAGTGTTTTATTCAACAGTTTGTATTGGTGCGTAAGCTTAAATGAAAACGCAACGATGCTGGACGTGTATATTTCATAAATTGTAATGGTTTATATGTTCAAATTATATCATATAGTAGAATATCATTAGTTTTTGTGTAGTTCTTAATTAAGTTTGATTAATGTTGTTAGGTGATTATTAATATGTCGAGTAATGTAACAAGTATGACACACACAGTTACAGCCAATGGCTAACGAGCTAATGTTCGCATTTTAATTTGACCATTTCACACAAAAACTAACAAAAAAGGTTAATGGATTTTATTTGCCTGTATTTATGATATTATTATACAAGCTGAACTTTAAAAATCAGGGAATTAAAAAAACAGTATTTGCACAAAACGGTTTTATTGGATTTTTGAAAGTCTTTTCCTTTTTTTCACTTTTTATTTCTATGCTAACGTAAACTTGTGAAAGAATTAAAAGGGCATGTGAGGATGAAGCCGTGAAAACATTTATTGTCCAAGTGCTGAGTGGGCGCCTGTGTCTAAAACGGCTATTGATCAAATCTATAATGGTATGTAGCATGTACAATACACATATTATTAGCGTCATTTGAGGAGGCTGTGAGAGGTGCCTTTGCTGTTATGCGTATATACAAGTATGCAATATAATTCTGGATGAATTTTATTGCGTATTTGTAATTATACACTAATCAATAATAATGCAAAGAAGGAGAGAGGTTGAGGAAGCCATCAGAGATGCCTTTCTCACATGCTGTGTTTATACAGAAATTTTGCGTGATGCAATAAAAACCCTGGCAACAGAGTTTGTGTGGAAAACCTTTATTACACAAAGCAGAAGAAAACCTATACGCTAAGAATTATAGGTTCCTGTATTTATCCACCAGGTTTGCCCACACTGCACCCAGGGACTCCTCCATACACATCTCTTCTAAACCTTACAGGTTCCAACTGATTCAGAATGAATTAGGTGTTGTATTAGTAGGTTCTCTCAGAAAAGAAGTTGCTTTTTCCAAGTTGAGAGGGACTGCTTTCCAAATTGGGAATTTCACCAGTCGGGAGCTGTGAAAGAGTAAGTTCTGGTGAAAGATTTTAAATGGAACCACTAGACACTGTTCGTGTCCTGTATACGGGTATCTGGAGGGGATGTAGGTCTACGGGATTTGGCGAAGGTAGAACAATGCTGACGCCGAAACTGGGTCTTCAACTTGATGCGAGCGGTAATGGGGGTCCATTTGATAGAGATGAAGAAAGGTGTGACGCGGGCTCTTCTAGGTTCCCTGCAGATCAGTAAGGCTTCTGATTTCTGTACCATTTGCCTATTTTGGTTCTCGTTTTGCCACTATTTTGTGGAGTGTTTTGAATCATTGTCATTGTTGAATCAGAAGGGTTCAAATATTTCTTTCCCTCACTCACAAAATGTTAAATCATATTTTATATGATTTAACACAGGTCAAACTGACAGGTGTTTCCAGCCTGTAAATTTGGTCTGCTCTTCTTGGAGAAAGTGATACTCAGAACTCCATCCTCTTGCCAGGCTGCCATTTGGCCAGCTCTCTGCATTTCATCATGCCCTTCCTTCTCAGCTGGTACATGACTCCTTCAGGCACTTGAGGTATGGAAAAGCAGTCCAGCCTGAGAGTTTTTGCTTTGATCATGCCTCTGTTTTCCCAATGCATGGCAGTTCTTATGATCTGAGGAAATGTCAGTGCTGTCTTGTGACTTTAAGTGCTTTTCATGGTGCCATAATGGCATATCACCATTACTGAGCTCTGTGTTTTCTCCATGTCATAAGTTCTACGTTCCTTCTGTTCTCTATTTTCATCAATATCTCGACACACCAGCTCTAAATTTTAAGAGTGGTGCCAGGGTTGGGCCTATTTGAAGCCAAATGGCTAACCGTGTTAGATAAACAGACTGACACCACAGCACACCCGAATGCACAAACTCACAAGAGTGAAATAGTGCACTGCACATCTGCATGCGTTCATCGAGACAGGAGGCCAGGGGAGAAAGGGAGAGAAAGAGCCTGTGATGTTTGCCCACAGAGTTTATAAAACAGAAGTCTAGCTGTACTAAAACATTCAGCACATTACTGGCAGAGAGTGTGCCAAGCCCTGACAGCCTCCTCAGACCACACTTTCAAAATAATAATTAGACCACAAAAGAGAAACGGGAGGGGGTGAACATTCAGATCTGTGCTTCAGCTCAAACAAACCTTTGAAATAGAACCCGCTGCAGTTATCAGCAGCACAAGGAGACTTGTGGGTGTACGACCGGACACTGGGGATACACAAGGGCAGCAAAACTAAGGCATGTGTTGTGTGGATTGAAAGGAGTGGTTTCGGGTTTTGAAAGATCTAGATGTGAGAAGAAAAATTCAGATTTCTTTTTTATAATAAACAAAATATATTTTTCCTTCCCGCAAAACGAATTTCTATTAAGTCATCCAAAACTCTCTTTAATTCCTGGCATTTTTATTTTAACTGACATTTGGTTATTTAATTATTTATTTGTACTTTAACATTTAAAAGGTGGCATGCAGATCTTGCTTTATGTTTTTTTTATTACAGAAGTAGCTGAAAGTTTGATTCCTGCTTCATTCTGTGCATAAATGTTGACGGAAGATGTTTTTTTATTATTTCAATTGACAGCTGTATGTTACATTTAATAATGTCCCCTGCTGGATGCGTAGAATTAATGTGTGTGCATCCATTCCATTATAATAAACAAAATATATTTTTCCTTCCGTAGAGGAATTTCTATTAATTCATCCAAAACTCTCTTTAATTCCTGGCATTTTTATTTTAACTGACATTTGGTTATTTATTTGTTTATTTGTACTTTAACATTTGAAAGATGGCATCTAAACCTTGCTTTATGTTTTTTTATTACAGAAGTAAATGAAAGTTAAATTGCACATTCTGTGCATAAATATTGACGGAATATGTTTTTTTTTTATATTTATTGACAGCTGTGTGTTATAATGCGCCCCCCCCCCCCCATGGATAGGTTGAAATCGTGTGTGTGTGTGCGTGAGGGATTGCCCTATGATGGACTGGCGACCTGTCCAGCAGACCCCCGTGACCCCGAAAGAAAGTTAGCGGGCTGTAAAATGAATAAATGAATATATTTGGAAAATAAATAGCATACTATTGTTTGTTTGGGTTTTTTTACATTTTAACAGAATCAAGTTTAATGATTTTTTTTATAAAACAGGCTGCAATAAATAGCGTAAAATGTAGATCTCCAATTATTAACAAATATAACATAGAATACACTTTTTACAAATGACAGTTTAAAGAAAAATTTGCTGTTTTTAATTTGTATCTTTGTATGTTTTAATGCTTAATATCACTTTACATATTTAACTTTGAGACTGCTTTTTCTGTGCAAATCGGAATAACTGGAATCAAACCTTTACCCTAAAATTTTATGATGATGTCATTTCTTCACAATGGATTACTGAAGGGTGCTTCATCAGCTAATTCTATCCAATCAGCAAACGTCTTCTTGTTGATTCAGACTGATGAGCTGAGGTTTTGCGGAACAGAGATGAAAAATGCTCTGCAAACAAACAATTCCCAGAAAGCCCATCTCTAATATGCACCACTGTCACAAAGAGCTATATCGGTGGGTTTTTAACCATAAATCCACATATTCATAAATCTCGACATCCACATCTGAGAATCTGGCTCGTGCTCCAAAGAAAGCACAGGCACACAGCAGCTTGTCACATAGACACATACCACGTATGCCACATTTGTAGGTTGCGAAGCAGACTAAGCCAGATTTCTGATATTCATTGTTTCAGAGAAAACATTTTGTCAGATCTGATGTTGTTTTTTCAGCAGTAAGAGAAAGTTTAGTGCAAAAATAATTGATTTTATTGCCTCATTCTATATTGCGGCTCCCTGATGAAGAGCCTGTCTGGTGATTTGTAATGTGTTTACTTTTGGCTCTGCCCTGTGGAAGTGTTGGCTTGAGCTCCGGATCTCGAGTTTGTGTTTGTTGCATATACCGTAGACGAGAAGCTTATGGCTGTTATTTTAGAGCAAGAAAAACTGCAGAAAGATGAAGAGCAGGTCCTTATAACAAATGCAAACTTTAAAACCTCGCAGGAGCATTAGTCTCACAGTGAAAACCTTCTGTTGATTCATGGACATTTTTGGCTTGTTAGAAGAAAAGAATATTCAATTGAAACATATTTTTCATTAAGGCTAACTGATTATTTAGTGTATGTAAAAGCTCATTGTTGAGAATGGAATCTGTGTGAGGGTCAATGTCAGTTGAGATATTAAATATCCGTTAATTGGTCAGACTGCTTTTAGCCTTGATTTATAGTATGCAGTCGCCAAGGTATTGTTTGGATACTCCTTTTCAGTGTCTAAATATTTGCTACCCGCTTAAATTATCAAATTAAGTCTCATTAATCTTTATAATTTTAGACAACGTCTTGAGGATATTTCACAATTCAAGGATTAATACAAATATACAGAAATCCGGAATTTATGAGGTGACAAATCACACTTCTGTTGAATAGTTTATTCATTTGATTCTTAAAAAAGCTTCTAAAACTTCAGTAATTTGGCCTCATGATTTTAGCTTCAACATATGTTTTGCTTTGAGATTTTTGTTTCATTGTGAGTGGGATTCTTGACTTCGCTATAGCATCTTTCTGGTTGTTCTTGGCCTTTCTATCCAGTGTGGTGATTTTAGTTATTATATTTGAGAGTAAAAAGAAGAAAATATTTTAAATATAAAAATAGATTCTTGAATTATTACATACTTATTACATCTTTTTTTTTTTGAAACATAAAACACTTTATAAAATAAATAAAATATAATTAATTATGTATTTTAAATGTAATTTAAACAATCCCCATTCCTTTTGTTTTTCAGAAATACTCCTATGAGATTAAACTAGCAACAATACCATTTACAAATGCATGTTTTGATCTTCACATGCGTTTGCAAATCTTGATACACATTTGCAGATTGAAACACGCATTTGTAAATAATATCACTATGATTTTATTACCAAATACTACTTTCCAATAGTTCGTAGCCCAGTTTTAGTCATTTCAGCCATTTTTCATGTTTCATGAGAATACTGTAAATATCCCCTTTATGAACAAATACTTTATAGAATAGACTTAGTACACACAACGGTACACAAAGCTCACGGTTCAGAATCTACCACAGTTTTTACCCATGGTTTTCATTTCGGTTCTGATGTCTTCGTATGGATCGCATAAACCGATAAATAATGGGCGTTTGGAATAATTTACTTTATTTTGCTAAATCAAACATTAAGACACGTGTACAAAAATTTGACTAAATTAATAAATTATCAATTGTAGCAAGGTGGGCATGAGCCTCTTCAGCAGGGCAGCTTAGCGTAGGCTGAGGGGGATTTAAGGCAGGCAAAGTTACGGGCTCCTAGGGGTCCTGAAATCAGGAACAGCTGTCTGAATGCGGCACAGATGAGCGTTTGTGTTTCATATGTTGCCTTTTTTTGCAGATTACGTCTGATAAAACATTACTGGCACACAGAGACATTTTTGTTTACAGTTCTTTTTCCATCTTTGTCGTATTCGTCAGCAAAGCCGAAATGGTTTAAAAAGAGTTGATGCAGTCTCCTCATAGCGGCTGACATTTTCTCCACTGACTGAGCGAAACACGAGAAGTCCCACCCTCTTCTAACTTCAGTACTTACTGATTGGATAATTACACAAAGGAGCAGTTCATTGATTGGATATTTGCTAGCGGACATGCGTTCCATTCCCTGACATCTGCTTTTTCACATGCGTAAACTAATAATTATACAGGAATTATTCAAATGAGGAAAAAACGTGGTTCACAAGCGCCTAGAGAACCAAGGAAGGAGTTCCAAAAGTAGTACTCTTTAAGACAGCGACCGTGTTTATTGAGAGGGGTCTGATTGTGGCGTGCAGTAAAAGGGGCTGGTAGAGATCGAGCCAAGCACACCCAGTCCAGACACGCCCCCTAAATCATTCTTCACTACTGTTTCGGTTTCAATGCTACTACGCCAACCCAAATTAGGCATAGTAGCCTAAACCCTATACTCTAAACCTAACGTGTTTTTTTATTTGAGTCACATTGTTTAAGTTACATTTGACTCCTCGCTCTATTCTGTGTGACTTTGAGAACCTCAAGTTACACAAGGGCGGATCGATCAGATACATTGAACTGTATGTACCCGGAAGTGTGAGGTGGCCAATAATCTTGAAGGGGGGTACGTCCCTCACCGGCCCTTTTTACTCCACTCTTCAGATACACATGGGTTTATTTGCAGTTCAACTTTTACAGTTTTATTTGTCCAGGATGTTATGCTTTGAGGAATCTGAATGTTTTTAGTTGCTGTGTGCATTCATACTTAGAATGCAAAGTAGTGTCATGTATTTATTTTAATTTATTGTATGAACTGTATGAATCAAGCACAGCCCGGAGAGCACTTTAAGAGTCTATTGTGCGAATGTCAAAAAAGATCCCACCATTTCACAGAATCGACAAGACATCATCGTTGTCTTCATAATCACCATATTTATTGTTTATCATACCTTCTTTTTCTTGTTCCTCAATAAACATTTTCCCTTTTTCATCATCTCTTTGCACATTTATCACGTTTCTTATTGAGAGTGTTTTGGATTATATTTGGAGGCAGTATTCATGGGTACTTTGGGAATGTAACTCCCATGAACACAGAGATTCATTGTATTTGTGAAAACACTTAAAATAATATTAACAATCTGTAGACAATATTAGGTTTTCTTCAGGTCAGTAAATCTCCACAGCCCTGCCAACTGCGCTGAGCTGCTTAACAACCTGTTACAGCAAAATGAGTATCTGTTATAAATCAAAGCGTCTCCTAAAATCCTCCTCCTTTAACAATCCCTGAGCTTTTCTGCTGCAAAGCTAAGAAGAGGTGAGCGTGCTGCAGCCGTGAATCCCATCACACAACGCTTCATAAACATCGTGATGCACCAAGCTCTTTGCTCTGTCTGCTGCTGGGAATTAAGTGAGGTTGACTTTGGCTCTATAGGCTCCCTCTATGTGTCTCTCTCTGTCTGGCCAATCAAACCATTGTAAGGCTTTAAGCATTTACTCTTTGGCTCAGAAGCGCACGCACATTTACACACGCTCGCAAACTTGTACAGCTGCCTGTGCAAACACCTTATAAAACTGGCTATTTTTCATAATGAGCAAATAACAGTAGCATTTCTGTTTGAGTCTGGGATGAAATGTAGTGGATTTGTCCTTGTGAAAGATTGCCGGTGTGCTACGAATGTGTGCTGAAAAAGATTCTTATAAAAGGAGTTATGACAGGTCATCAACTCTAGTGTTCACCGTGAGTCATGCAGAGAATCTTACAGCTTTATCCAGTAATCGTTGCTTTATGATTTGTTCGCAGCTGGGAAGATCAGCATGGTGGGTCTTTCTTCAGCATTCTTCCTTTTCATTTGAATCTATCTGACTTCATCTTCTTCTAGCGACTTTGATTTATATGAGTAAAGTTTTTGCAGGCGTTCATTACCGTGACTGAAGCCACCCGTGTTACAGTCAGGTTGCTTGTGCAGTTTAACGAAGCACTTGACTGCGCTGAACTGCTCTTGACTTCCATTGCTGAGCTCTTACGGGACTCTCTCCTGTTGGACTAGAGGACCAGGCACGGTGCTTCACCGCAGAAGTCCTGATTTCTTTTGGCCGGTAAATCAGTGTTGCACTCTTGCAGAAATGTAAATAGTATAGTTTCCCATTTGACATGAGGTATAAACCCAGCCGCCATGTAAGAAATCATAGTGACACTTGATTTAATAACCAGTGCCTTTTAGGCTCTACACGTGCTAATAATATTTGCGTTCATCTCTTTACGAGAGTCTGATGTTGAACGTAAACTGGATCTAAAGACTTTTAATACAGTAATTACTGAGCACTTATAGAGATATACGTACAGTGCTCATGAGTTAATCATTTCTTGGCCATTTTTGGGGGAAATTTACTGCATTTACTTTCTTTACTGCGTTGTTTTACTTTTTTTTTTCAAATCATGACAACAGGAAGCGTTCAAAATGACCCTGATCAAAAAGATTTTGGCTATTAACATGCACAAAAACTGACACAAAAGTGTTTGAGTGGCTGTGATGGACAGCTTCACTGGCATCACGTCGTGAAAAAGTTCTTTATCCTGACAACAATCAAATTTATTTCAATCAAATTCAATCAAATCAATATTTCTAAATACAAATCAAGTTGTATATAAAACGCTGCATTTGTGAGTCAGACTCCACGGCGGAGCTCTGAAACCACAACAGTTCCATCCTTGACAGGAAGTCATGTGTGCACCTGCCAATTACAGCCCTCCGGACAGCTCAGTGGTGGCTTTAAATTATCTCAGTGGTAATGGGTGGTGTCATATCGTCCATATTTCTGTACAGTCTATACTAAAGTTACTATATGTTAAGTAAAAAAAATCTTAAACCGAATCTGCACTTTACATTACCCATAGTGCTTATACATAATGTTTAGGCATTTTAAAAACTATTCAGCCTTTCTTCAGATAGAGCAGTTGCTTAGCATCAGTAAATCTGATATGGTCGAATTTTCATTTTATTATATATATATATATATATATATATATATATATATATATATATATATATATATATATATATATATATATATATATATAATTTTTATTTTTTTTTTTCATTGTAAAACAAGTTAAAAATGAAAAGTTACAATTTTCTCAACTAATATTTTATTTAATTTGCTGTTTGTAGTAAAAGAAAAGAAAAAAGTAATATTGAAACACTGATCTTTTATTTATTTCCTGCCAGCTTTTTCCTTTTTGGAATCACAGGGGTCTGCTCAAATGGGGCGAGAGGTGTGGGTACACCCTAGACAGTTCGCCAGTCCTTCCCAGGGCAACATTGGGGAATTTAGATTATTCAATTAACCTAACTGTATGTTTTTGGGATTGTGGGGGAAACTGGAGTACCCCGAGGAAACTCACGCAAGCACAGGGAGAACATGCAAACTCCTTCCAGGAAGGACAAACTGACAACCCTCTAACTGGAAGACCACAGTACTACCCACTGTGCCACCATGTCGCCCACGCTGATCTTTTTATTCAGAAATGCTACTGGTCTAATTGGATTCCATGATCTATGCTAAGCTGAGCTTACTATGGCCAGATCTGGAGAACGACTGAATTTTTAAAACAACAACAAACCTGTAAAACCTGGTTATTTCCTTTTGAGAAGGGGTTAAAAAGTGCTGTGTTCCTTTAATGGCAGAAACTAAATGCACAACTTGTGGTGATAGTTTTTTAGCTTCTTTTAGATGAATGCACCAGATGTTAATAGAATAGAACACTGAAGCATCACTTCATATTCAGAACTTGCTGTAATGATGATGCTAAAGTTATAATTGAGCTCTGACTGATGCTCGAGAACAGCAAGAAACAGTGCAACAGCCAAACTTGCTTGTTTACACAGAAGAACAATTATAACGAATTGCAAGAAATGTGTGGTTTGAGCTGGTCGTATAACTCATGTACGTCTCTTTATTTTATGGTCCAGGCTATGTGTGTGTGGATCCAGCAGGAGGCCGAACTCCACTGTTAATGGCCTGTTTGGAGAGTAGAGAGTGAGCTGTGGATGGATGCAATCACAACCTCTGTGCTTGAAGACTTAGCCTCAGCTCATAAATCTGCAGCCGCGTTTTCCCGCTTCAGCTCAATCGGCATTACAGTTGGACCCTTCCAGAGCTTTCCAGACGCCGACGCTGTTTATTATGCTGAGTGTGAGTCAGAGGGGCTGACAGGTGCTTCTGACCACAGCCTCCGTATGTTTATGTTTGAAGGAAGCTCTGTTATACCGCCTCATTGGGTAATTAGTAAAAACTAATGAGGGCATGCTGCAGACTGAAAATGATGATTGCTTGTTGCTAATAAGGCCAAATAAGATAACATTTCATCTGTCAAGTTTGTTTGATCAGCTTTGCTAAATTTTCTAATTAATTGGTTTTTTATACTATATACTGTATTTAATTTCAAGTAAATGACAAGAGTAATAAATGACTTTTTGATGGCATAACCTTGCAGGAGATTCAGATAGCACTTATGAGCACAAAAAAACAAATGCAATATATATGTATGTATATATATGTATATATATATATATATGTATATATATTTATAGAAGCTCTAAATGGCTTCTGGCATGACCCTTTAAGATCTCTGACATTGTTTCACACCCTTCTGCTGCTCCTGCAGATCTTGAGTCTTTGCTTAGCTGGGTATGGCTACGACTACAAAACTGCAAAAGTTCTTTGAATACTGAACTACAAACCTTTTGGCCAGGTGTATAAATGCTGTAAACAAAGAATGCATTCAAAAATATTCTTAAAATGTATTTTCATCAATGAACACAATGTACTGAATAAACAAAAGAGAAATAATTTGTTTTCTTGGTCGACCATTGTGTGTATAAACGTCACCAATGGTCATTCTTTGTACTTCAAAGGAGCTTGAACAGCCCATCTTGAAACCACAGTTTGCTTTCAAACCTTCGAAGACCTTGTTGCTGCAGTATAACCACCTTGTGTCTTGTTGCTGCTATAAATCTTCACTTGGTAGCAGAGTTTTGCTGTTTCTAGCTCAGTTTTAAATCTCAGTTTTTTGCACAGAACACTTTAAATAATTATATTTTGCAACGACTATGTCTAACGATTAATGCCTGAAAATGTTACAACTTTTCAGTTTGAAGATGGTAAGCAATTCTAAATTTAAAGGGATAATACAAAAAAAGCAACACAAAAACCTACCTTGTCTGAAGGGAGCTATGTCATTGAAGGTAGTGTTTGTTGTTTTAATCGCTTTCCAAACTCTTGACTAAGATGCATACAAATATAAATTCAAAAATATTGCAACAATTTTAGTATCTTCCATGCTGTTTAATTCCTTAGCTTTTTAGGGGAGAGCATATTTAAACCCTAGCTATACTCAAAAAAAAAAACTGTTAAATGAAATTGATCTAAAATTGTACCCATAATGCATTTGATCAAATCAAATAAACCAGAACTACTTTAAGCATGTCATATCCACATAAAAAAGAAAACTGTATTCATTCGAATTAATCAGACAATTTTACATTTTGCAATTCCATGTCCATTGAGTGTATACTTGAGAAAGTAACACATTTTCTTGTTAAGAAAACAAAAGGAAGATGTTCTTGACGGTATAATTACAATTAATGTTATAATCACACAAACGAAGCAAATAATTCTTCCGTGACCGTCTCTCTGGGTCTCTGTCTGCACAGCCCTCAGTAAAGTTTCTATCGAGCTACAGTGGCATAATTGTTTTTCATTTGCTCTTGGAATGACATGAGAGTGAGGGTTAGTGTAGCTCCATCAATACAGAGACTATTTTTGTTGCATTCTGTGTCTTAAATGCACCCCGGTCTTGTGTTTCCAAGAACAGGCCTACATGAGCCAGACAGAATGTCATATGGTAAGATCAATGGCAACAATTTATTCACCAAGGATGAAAGACAGAGCTTTTACAAATACATAGAATAAAAGCATGTCTGGCTCTCTGTATAAATCAAAACATTAAGAACACACATGCTGTAATGTGAGTGTGTACTTTTATTTTCTTTATCTGGACATCATCAAATGATTATTTAAAAAAAAAAAAAAGTTTGCTTTATTTTTATTTTTTTTACTTTTATAGATTTAGAACTTGTTTTTATGAAATGGAATCAAAATCCGCAAACATGTCCTGTGAGTGTTATTTTATTTTCATAATATAAGTATGTTTCCTTGAATGATTAAATGCATTAGGTTTTATAAAATCATTGATTCTGGAAAAGAGAATAAAGTGCATTGTTTCTAAATTTCTGCAAATTTACACCCAAGATCATTAGTGTTGCTTTGTTGTAAGTGCGAGACACCAAAGGACCTGAACCTGGAACTGGGACTCACTCCATGTTCAGAATGAGCTCCTGGTCACTTCTGATTCATTTGAAGACTTGTGAGTGAGTGTGTGAGTAACGTTCTGCTCATCTAGGATGCCCTGCACAGGGAAACAAAGACTTTTTGTGGTCACAATGACCGTAAACTTCTGCCAAACCATACAGTGCTGCACAGATGTTTAAAAGGACATCTCAAACTTGTGGTTTGACCTGTGGACTCACAAACACAGAGAGAAAATAAACAGCTGACTGAATGGAAAGCCTTTGATTGAGTCAGGTGGCTTCAACCAGACATTGCTCTCATTATTGTTAGCAGTTTAATTCCAAAGTAGAATAAGCCATCATGTTTATTTATTAATTTTACACATATCAGAATATGGCTTAATCAACAACTACCAAAAAATGTGATAATTCATTTTAGAACTAGTATTTTTGGGTCAAAACACACCGTGATTGAAAAAAAACGGCACACAAGGCTTTTTGAACCCCTTTTTTAAATGTGCCAAACCAAGCATTTTTGTCCCTCTCTGCTTGCCATTGTGGTTACGATATCTTAGCAACCGGAGGTCGTTTGACTCCATGGTAACACGTAAAGGGACCGTACACTGAAACCGCCTGCGACTTGTACTAAAGTTAGCTAGACGTACTTAACGCGTGTATTTAAATGAAAATCAAACGTTAAAGACACTTTATCGTAGATTTGGGTAAGTAATAAACTGTTTATACAACAAACGTTCCTTTAATTAAAATTAGGATTATTTCCGCATGTTTCTCTTCGTGCGTACTTTAACGTTAAACGTTACCTCAAAACGTCATATAATTACCTTACAATTATTTTTCCTTCTCTAATTAATTTGTCATTAATTCAGTGTATCGTTTTCAACTTGTCTCAGCTGACGTTAGCAGTGTTGTAATAACGTTAGCACTAGTGAAAGCCTTTTCAGTTGACCATGAAACAAAGTGAGACCATGTTAAGTTTTGAAGTGTGCCATGACTGAAGGCTATTAAGATTGTTATACATCATGACATAGCACTCAAACAAGACCATACCAAGTCTTAAGTAAGTTATGTGGTTAAGTAAATGTTATATATTGGCAAGTAAATGTTACTTAATAAATTGTGAAAGTACTCAATGTGCTTAAAAATATGATTAAATAAAAATATTGTGTTTCTTTTTTTAACCCTAAAACAATTATTCATAATGGACAGGTCATATCTGGGGTCCATCATGGGGGTGACTCTATCCAGGGCAGTTCAATGGAGCTCCGAAGAAGCTAAAATCAAGAATACGCCTCTGAATAATGACATTCTGAAGGAAATCCTTCTCTTCATTGAGGGGTTTAGTGACCGATATCCAATAGAGGCCAGACATACGTTCACAGAGCCTCTTCAGTGGAAAACATCTCTCCAACCAGCTGATTTCACATCAGATGTAACATTATACGATATAAGGTAATCGCAATAAGTTCATAATACTTTGAGAAGTAACTGTTTAAAAGAAATAGGGTGTTTTTAGTTAAATTTGATTGCGTTCTTACAAAATGTTTATAAAGTTAATTTAAGTGTTTCCTTGTTTTATTATTGTCTTGTTCAGTGAAGAATTTGTTACATCCAATATGTGCAACGATGAGGGGATTCCTCTTCTTCATTTGACTCCACCTGACATTAAAGTGAACACATTTGACCAACTCTGCAACCTTGTGCAACTAAACAAAGACAAAAAGATGCTGGAGGCCCAAAGCTGTTTGGAAGGTGAGCTGCAGGCAGAGCAACCTATGCAAAAATATAGGAAATAAAAATATGAAATTCTATTTCACGTACAAAATTTAAGACATTATACATTTGCTCATTCATAAAGAAGTGTAAAACCCATTTATACAATTTGCGGATGTGAATTCTTCACCTGAAAATCAAACAAATGTGTTTATTAAATTTCCGGGTACTAGTTTAGTAAAAGTAATGACCCCATTGTCAAATTTGCACGAAGAGTTTTTGTAATAAAAGAAAATCACTGAAGACAACTGTTTATGCTTAACAGCAAACAGGGATCTAATGAAGAAGATCTTCGGGCCTGGTTCTATCGCATCTCGTGAAAATAAGCTATATAACATCCTTCAAGAGCTGGATGAGAAGCTGCTAAACATCGCTGTCAGACCATTGAATAGGTAAAACTATGTATAAACGATTATATATATAATGGAATCAGCTATTAATGGCGATACATTTTTTGCTGTGGTTAATGCTCAACTGTTAATTTTGTGAGATCATTTGAAAAAAACACAGTTTAAATGCTTTTTAAGCTGTATTGTTTTCCATGTTGTGTGTGTGTAGGGCAAGCATAGAAGCTGTGAATACTGAAGTAAACTTGTTGAAGGGATTGTGTGGAACAGGAGAAACCCCAGTGCTGAAGTCTGTGTGCTACACATCAGGTTTGCATTACCTCCAGTTTTCCTCTCTCCATCACCTTATCTCCCCTCACTTCATCTCATTCTGTCACTCACCCATTTCCAGATGTATTTTCACCCTCAATCTGATTAATCATGTTTCTCACTTCCATATTTATCTGTCTCTTTCGCTTCCTCTCATAATCAGCACCAGTGAGCTTAGAAGGTGTGAATGAGAAAGTCTACCGTACTTTTTTTTTTCTATGTTCATTTTACATGATCTTGTAATAATTTATAGCTTATATAAGGAACATTGACCCAACACAACATTAGGTCAATTCAAATGTCCCTGTTCAAGTGCCCAAACATGTTCCTACTAAATTTGTACCTACCAGTTTGATTTGTATGTGTCGCAGCTCTGTGTTCCTGAGACCAAACTGAAGTGACAGGCAACCAATTTATAGTAGCTTGCACTCTACACTGCTTTATTTTCAACATTTGTGATATAAAATAACATAAACCTTTTCAAACTTTTATCCAGTACGTAACAGTGAGTTTATCAGAAGTCAATCTGTTCAAACTCTGTTGGCATATAGTGGAATGATAGATTAATATCATTAGCAAACTATTTGTTGTAGAGTGAGGCAGATAGAAAGTCAAGGTGTAGTTTATTAAGGGGATTCATTTCAGACAATTATTGACTTTGTGGATTAAATTCTACTGTTCGCAATTGGTGTGATTGACAGAGATACAACAGTGTAATAAAAATCTGATATCTTGCATAATTCAATCCCTGAAAGCCCTACCCCAGTATTGCTTTTTTATGTTCCAGTGCCTCCAACTCAAATCTTTCTTTTTGTTCCATGGCAATTATACTTATACTATACAGACCTGTACCAAATATGAGATAAACGACAGTTAATGTGGCTGTTAGTGACGATGTGCAGGACAGGACTACAGGCCTATGACGGAAAGACTGGTGCTGAATTAGCCATGACCACTGAACCATCATAGTTGTAGAGACCAACATGAAATTTAATTAAGTGAGGTCAGGGTCACATAACTCAAAGATGGATCTGTAGAAACAATGGAGGTGACAGCCAGCTTCATTTACAAAGCTTCTAGTTCCAATTTTACAGTTGAACCACATACATTGAAATGGGGGCCATTTCCTTAAAACATATTCTGTAGACTGCTAATATCAATTACAGGACATCAGGACTTCCCAAATATTCAAGGACGATGCTGTTAAGAGTTTTCTAGGTTTAACTTGGTAAACAGGAACTGGTAAACAGACTGCAATTAAAGGCAATAGAGGCAAAGTCCAGGGTGTATCCCTACCTCTCGCCCGCTGTGCGCTGGAGGGAATAAGCGGGTTAGAAGATGAATGAATGAATGAACGTTAACGGATGCTAAATTGAAATATCATTCCAACCAAATTGAACACATCTCGTCACAACAGAATGTTCATGTTAAATCCCAAACCTATGGGATCTTTTAACAAGTTTGATTTGCAACTAAAGATGATTTGAAATTGGTACCGTTGGAAATCCAGTCTAGCTTTTTAAGAGCCATCTTGTACATTTTAAATTTTTCTTTGTGAAGGTTTAGTTTGAGAACAATTTTATCTTTCATTAAATGCACTTTTCTGAAACCATCTTGACCATAAATATACTGGTTAATTATGTTATTTACATTATTCCTGTAAGGACATTATTCCTCCAAAGACCGTTGTTAAAACCATAACAGAGCTTCATTCTGTATGTCACTATAATATGCTCTACCACCAAATTACATAAAAAATGTAAGTATCAAAGTCAATGGTAAACTTAACTGGAATTTCTTTTCAGAGCGATTAAAACATTTCTGGGGGTTCTCTGCCTGTAAAAATGTCCAATTTTCAGTTGTGTTTTTGATTCTTGATGTGGATGGCTGCAATTAGATTAAACCATATATTGAATTTATACCTTTTCATTGGCAAATAATACTGCTGTTCTTTCATTTACAGTTTGAGGAACCCTGGCATAATATATTATGCAGTTCATAACTGCAAAAGTAACCCCATGTAATCAGATTATGGGAAAGATCATGAGCAATATGATAAATTACAGGACTGCCAGCAATTTCTCGTATAGTTTATAATTTATAACAGACTTTCACTTTCGGCTTCTGTCTCTCTGGCTCACTCTTCAAACCATTACCATTAGTGCCAAAGCTGGATATCCTTTAAATATCACATGTCTGCTTTCAGGCTTTCACAACATGGAAGCCATTACATATGTCAGATTTCAGTTTACAAAGAGATTCATCAGTTCTTCCTCTCCCCCAGAGGAGATTGGGCAGATACGCTGCTGTGCCATAAAAATTAACTGTTTTTAGAAACAGGAGTGTGGCCCGCAAATTTGGAATGATGGACAGGCCCTCTTTTGAAAAATGTGTCCCAGGGCACTAGACAGCAAAATTGGAAGCTTCTATACAAATAAATGTGGAGAGGCCACGAGGATGCATTGGGCAGTTTGGAGCATGTGGTGTTTTGGTGGGGGCACTCTGTGGAGGTGATTTATCTTGGGGTTATGTCGGCAGCATTTTTGTACTGAAGAACAATCAGTCATATTCTCTGGCCCACCATTCCTATGCTTCTTTTGATTATTTAATGTAACATTTGACTCTTTAGCTTATGTCAAGCTAAGTCATTTATTTGTCATTTAAGTAAATTTTAGAAGACGTGTCACCTTTTACAAAAAAAAAAAAATATTAGTGATTGTTTTGAAATTTTGTTTATCAGCCACTTTATTAGGTACACCTGTTCAATTTCTTGGTAACACAAAATGCTTTATTTAATGCATTAGTAAAGTATTTTCGTAAAAGAAGTATTCTAATCAGTTCTATTGTAATTATAACAACTCACAGGAATAAGGTGACACCATTGGATTGAAACTGCATCTATGATTGTAGTTTAGTTTAGTCCTAGTTATTTTCAGATGTAATTTATATGCACTACTAATAAACGTTACCACTAAACTAAACAGCTTAGCTGCATGTAAAACTTTGGTTCTGCATATCCTGTACCAAACATGTAAAATACAAAAGTTTGTTCGTAAATCCTTATTTTGAAAGATGTTTAGACCAAATCTGCAAGACTAATAAAGATCTGTTTGCTCTTTAATATACTATGTTTTTACAAGTAATTAAAAAAAAAAATGTTTATTTTGGAAAGGATGGCATGTATATGTTTCTGAGGTGAGATTGCTACACATTTGTCCATTTTTATCCCCATGGTTAAATGAACATGATGCCTAAAGAAGCTTCAGAAAAAAAACCTTATGAATATGGCAAATAATTAAAAACACAAATGCTCTCTCCACAGATTATGTGTTCTCCAATGGTTGCCGCTCACCTCCCTGGAGGCACGTGGATGGAGACCTCTGTTCCCTCATTATTGAGACCTGTGACACAGAGCCCACACTCTTCATCACTTGCAATACTAAAGGAGTTTTCTTAAATGAGGTGAGGAAACAGAACAGAATAACAGTTAATATGCAGTCAGTTTTCCCAACCCAGATTCATTGTTAACGGCTTTATTTGGAAGAAAGCACTTGATGAGGTGATTAACATTCATAGAAACGGCTAGAGTTAAAGTAATGCATGTCATTAGAATACTGGGTGATTCTATGAATCAGAAATGTGTCAAGCGGTCACAAGAGAAAACTATTTTTAAAATAGTGTTTAAATACTTAAAACGCTCTCTGAGTATGTTTGAACGCATGGTATATAGACATCTTTCCAAAACATGAGGTAAGTGAAAGTGAAGTTTAGACATGACAGTTCTGGCAATATTTTCCAGATCTGCATCTTTAGCTGCGGTCACTGCTATGATCTCACAGAATTTAAGAATGGTGCAGTTAATCAAGTGGTAGAGCATTTATTTTTTTTTTATTTCACCTTCAGAACAACTTATAATGGAGTCCCTTTTTATTAAATGCACTGTTTCTCATTTAAATGATTAAAGGTTAAATGTATAGTGGCGTAGAATGTCACAGGTTATTTTGGGTACTCAAGTTTTTACAACTGATGTGTTGGAGTGGCAGGCAGCATGAAGCTTGTACTCAGTTTGAGATTCCCAGATGAGCACAGTATTGTTGTTAACATTTCAAACTTATGTTTATTTTGTATTTTGTGACATCGTAAGATTAGTTTCGGGAGTGTACATGAAAAGGTAATTAGGCAGGGTGATTCCCATAATTACCTAATTATCCGTTCTTTAAAAGCCCCAGGATCTATGCATCCCCCAGGCTCTCTTTTGGCAACCCTCTTCCACCCCTTCGCCCCTCTACATATTCAGGGGGGGGGGGTGTCTCTGGGCTCCTACCGCACCCCTGCACTCGGAGCCCTTCCTCGGACAGCTCGCCTGGTACGCTTTATCTCCTCCAAGTCTGCTTGCGTAACCATGGCCAATTTCTTCTAATACACTCTCGTGAATGAATTTAAAAGTTTCAGTCTGAACCGTTCAGTACCAAACCGTTTGCCTTTTACCTAACGCTCATACCCCTAATATATATACTTTTAGTTAAATTGCACTTAAAATGCAACTCAGTGTTTTGGGAAAGTACTTTTAACTTTACAAGATTGCAGTGTAGAAACACCATGAACTGAATTATTTCACAACACAACAATAACTTTTCATGTCATCATTTACTCTATTTTTATTGATTTCTTTATTTATACTTAATTGCCTTATGATCCAGTCTCAGACAGATACTAAACATGAAATTTAGTTGTTTTTGGCTTTATGTGTTTCCTAGGAGACCAGTAAAGGAGGGGAAATGTCCAATATGAGAGACATCGACTTCTACAAAGATATTGTGTCGTTGCTGAAAAACAAGTCTCTCCACTTTGCTGAGGCTACTGATGCACAGGTACGGCTTAACACAACAGGATCTTAAGAAATGATCTCTTTCTACAAATAAAAGGCCGTCCTTTTTTCTCATTACTCAATTTAAAGCTTGGAATTGAATTATGATCGTATTAATTTCACAAAAAGTAATTTATTTCATGGTTGTGTATGGTCCTAGAAGGATTCCTTTTCATATGTCACATTTTTGAACAGTGATTGAGGTTTTGTTTTACTATGTTCTTCATACCACTAAACATCAAATAAACATTCTATATGTTGGTACAATTCTATTCAGATTTTAAAGCAATCTGTGTAATTGATCTAAGGACTACTTGAACAACTATTTCCATTTGTTCAGCTGTAGTAAGGGTTGCAGTCTACAATCTCTCTCTCTCTTCTGGATATTCCAAAAGTTAGTGTGACCGATGAGTACTCATATTATATTAAACTAAATAAAATATTTAAATGAAATATATTTCAATGTAGTTCAATTTATAACCTTTTGAATCTTGGAGAAAAATACTCAGGCAATTAAATGTTAACATAAAACTTTGGGACTATGAGACTAGTTTCTTTCTAATTATTGGTTGATGGGCTCTGCAGCGGAGAAAAGTTGTACTTTTTAAAGCTTGCATCCACGGCAATGTGATGGTGGTTTTTAAAACTAACATAATTTTGTCCTTGAGCAATATAAAAGGAAACTCCATCATCAAGACAGGTCTCTCTTTATGTTTACTGCTAAAAAATGGTGATGTTATCTCCCATCGATATAGTTAGCAGATGGAAAAGGAAGGCAGACAGAAAGATTACTGCTGTACCTTATAGGAATACTTATTGCCTAGTGTTAAAAAAACGGTGTCTGGAGCTCCCTTTAGTAACCTTGAGGACAGAATGTATAAAATGTTCCTTTCATTTATTCTTTCTGCATTTGGAGCCAGTTCTCAGACACAATTTAAGCCTGCCCCACAATTTTACCTTTGTCTCAGCAAATATGTCCAAGTTAAACTCAGTGGCGTCCAGGACAAGCTCTATCTTCCTCAGTTGAAGAACAGTTCCCATGAGTCTCTACTCAGTAGCTCTGCTCACCTTCCATAACTTTTGCTCATGATGGATATTCAGTCTAAGTGTGCTATCATTCTAAATCTCTATGAGAAAAGCTGGAGTCAAGCTTTATGCTGTGCTTTTTTATTTGACACAGTGTCATTTACACATGCCCCTGTATCAACATCCTTTGTAGCTCCTAGAATAACATCTTAAGCAACCAATCAAAGCCTTAACACTGTAAAATCATCAGGCAGTGATTGATTAATAGGAATGTTGTTTCAGGAACAACAAAGGATGTTGATACAAGAACACATCCTGCTTGTGTAAATCACCGTTGGCTGTTTATTTAGTACGGAACAGTCTCAGTCATTCTTGATTTTGCTGAAACGTAGGAACATTTTTTTTGGATCGCACTATTCTTATCGAGACAGGAAATGCCACTTTGACTTGATTCAAAGTGCCGACAGATAACCTACTGAACACATGTTCCACTTGTGCTGTGATTCTTCTTGAAAGATTGTTCTCCGCCATGTTGCCTTTGGCTTGTCCGTTGGGGTGAAATTTTCTGAAAAGTGTCAATTGCTTAAAAGACTGAAGTGAATATTCTTCGTGTGGTCTATGTGTTTGTTTTGAACTAGCATGTGCTAGCTGGTTGAGTTTGATTACGGATGGCGTTGAAGAGAAAGTCTATATTATTCTTGAATGGATGGTGCCAGGCGTAGAGTTTGGTGTGTGAGTGTAAAATGCCCACCAGACTTTCATGTTTTATTATGCCAGCAGGAGGGAGCTCAACCGTGAGCATTAGCAGCTGACAGCTGATGGACAAAGGCCATAAAGAGTTTGAGAGAGCCATAAAAGTTCTCTGTTTGACGCAAATCAAACCCTTCTTTGTTTTCAATATTTTGCATCAGGCAAGTCAAGGCAAGCCAAGACAGGTTCATTTTTGTAGAACTTTTCATGCACTATAGTATTTCAAATTCAAGACAGCTCGTTTAAAATAAATAAAATAGACTATATATGTTTATATAATATCTATACAACTGAGAAAATACATATGCACTGCAACTGCATATGTCTGTTAACTCATCTGGAAGCTGGTTCCAGGTATGGGGAGCAAAATAAGCACAATCTGATTATTTAAGTTTGTATTAAGCTCTGACTATGTCTATCTGGTTTAATTCTCTATTTGGTTTGTATTTAGTCAGAACCTTTGATGTACAGTAGGCTGGTCATGAGCCATTTAATGTCTAACAGACAAGCAGAGATATTATGATTAAGTTGAAACTGAATACTGGGAAGCTGGTGAGGGTTTCACTGCAGTGCTGCCATTGACTTCCATTGAAATAAGCAAGCAGATACATACTAACATTGCGTTTCGCTCTGTTTACTCTGCAAACGTGGAAATTTAGAGTTTTGCTTCTTTATGTAATTAAAGTTTGTTGGACGTTACAGTCACTCGCTATAATAGTTGTAGAGTTTCGTTTAAAACGACTCAAAATATAACTACAGACCTAAATTGTTTGTCAAGATTCAGAAATGTATTAAAGTGATATTTAACTTTTTTTCACTAAGACTTCCATAAAGTTATATAATAATATGTTTAACTGTTAATTTATTAATCATTTTGGTGGAATTTAGTAAATAATCAAACATGAAAATGAACACACACCTTGCTTTTTTTTTAAATACATTTGACAGAATGATTAATTACTTGGAAATATAGTTTAAATTGACTGCTATTCTCTTTAACTTATGTTTATGTTGTGTAAGAGCTGTCTTAATGAGTATGTCATCTGTTTTTAGATTCAAAATTTGCCTCCAGTTGTTATATTTTCTAAACAAACTGAACCCATAATTCCAAGATGATTCGTCAGTTACAGTCACAGTGGCAAACAGAAATTTATATCTATAAATCTATTTGAAATCATCTGCAACTTTTTACAAAAGGAATGTAGGAATGCATTTGCTTGAGATTTACAATATCACGCACCTGAAGGAGACTCCACATTCTGGAAAATGTTAAAATCTTACCTATTGCTCCTTTAAATCTTTCTTAGGTCTTCAAATTACACTCTGTGCAAGTTTCCTTTTATGCTCAGAAATTTCATCACCTTTTTCCACTGGACATTTATCCAAGTGATACGAACCAGTTATGTTACAATGCATGTAGATTTGAGGACAGATAATAATTTTAGCCTCACTATGGGACTCTTGCGGCGTGTAAAGTTCATTTGAGCATAGGTCTGGATTGTGGCCTGAGTTTGCTGTTAATAAGTCTCAGACACGCTCTGGTCCTTCAACCATCACTCAAACTCCAGACCATGATATTTCAGCCCAGAAACTCTCAGCACACACCGCTTCCTAGCCAACGACAACAGGCTGTATCTGCAAACACATCAGCAGCGTGAGGACCTGATACATTTTCATCATTTTATTAACTAAGACACTTTTAATCAAACATTCTCAGCTAGGGAAATGATATCTGTGAAGTCTGGGTCACTGTGATCTACACCTGAAAAAAGTTCTTTGGAGAAGGCAGGTTTTCATGGATTTTATAGCCTTCTTGTATTTCCAAGAAAACATTTTAAATTCTTAATTAATATAAGATCAGATTTTAACAACTTAGATACTAAATGTTGATTAGGTTTTAGCTATGCAACTTCTGTCTTTAATTTGGTTACTTTTCCTCACATTTGTGGGCCTTCCAGAAGGACTTTGATTTTTAAAGAAAATCTAAATAAGGTTTTAGGTTGTTCCGTTTCTTTGCTCAATGTCTAAAGAAAAAATCCCCCATATGGGGAATTACAAACATGACTCTGCAAATATCCAGATGATTTCTTCATGTTCAGATGATATAAGGGATTGGGAAGTGGTGTTGATCAGCCAAATTGAAGTGGAACCTGATTAATACTTTAGATGTTAGAAGAAATGGCTGATGTAAGGAAATGAACAAAATGTTAAACAAACTAAAATTAAAAGAGGACAAAGTGTACTTGGCAAGAGTCTTTTTTTTTGGTAGATTTTTTTTTGTTGTAAATTCACTCTCACTTTGGCAATGTATGTTTCCATTTAGGCCAGGAACGTCTAAAGTCATTCCTTGAAGGCCGCAGACCAAGTGTGTCCCAGAGTGAAGCAAAAGTGCCACGATCCCCCCTGTGGATGGCTGCAGAATGATTTTATGAACTCTGCTCACCTTGAAACACATTCAAACAATCCTGGTTTTCATGGTTTCACCCCTCAGAGCGAGGGGACAATTGCCATTTTGGCCAATCAGACATTGACTGACAGATTCCCTTTTAGGGAACAACCCTGGTTACCCTGTCCACATGACAACACTGTACCGGGCGTTCAGCTGCATCCATTATGAGCTGCTAAAAAACGTTGTTTAAAAATTAGAATCACAATATATATCATCTAAATTATAACAGGGTGCTCTCTCGTCTACTTTACTTCAATATTGATGTCCTTAAAATGTTTTTTGAGTATGTGACCTCTCCAATCTGGGGGCTTAATTGGCATTTTACTGGTCAAAGCCCAACCCCCTATGTTATTTTTTTCAGAGTGGAAGTCAAAACTGCACCACATAACTTCCCTTTTTCACATTGTCCGATGCATTGTCATTCGAGTCAATAGAGTTTTTTCAAAGTGTGACCACCCTATTATGGTGAAATGCTGCTTAAATTACATGACAAACAAACCAAACAAAATTGAATTTCCTTTTTCAATATTAAACACTTTCAGGAGTGTTTACTGAAAAAAAATAATCTACTATTATATGTAGATATGAGGCTTTTAAAATAAGTCCAGGAAAAATCCAGGTAGAATGGCTGAAGGGATGCTACAAGTTAAGACAAAAATTTGGTTAAAAGTTTTATCTTTGTCTCCTAACTAAGTTTTTCATTTTTTTTATTATAATTATCTTCTGCAGGGCATTGGTAGTGATGGGGTGTCCTCGACTGATGAGATCCCACGCGTGGAACTGGCAAATGGGGAGAAAACAGTCAAAAGCCCTAAGTATTTGAAAAGGGAGAACAAGAAAGCATTTGAGAAAGCTAGACAACCGTCTGCTCACAAGCCAAGCTCTAGAAAAAAGACATTTGAACCATCATTGAAATGGAAGAACCTTGGCCTCATGTGCTATTATAAGTAAGTAAACTCCAATGAATATTCTAAGAGGCCATAACACGGCAAGAAATTTGGTTCCTGAAATGTACTGAAGTTTTAGTCGGTTTCTGCACAGAATGTCCAGATACACATTTTGGCTAGTCTTTGAGTGGTTGTAACATTTAATTTATCAGTAGATGTTCTCTTGTCAGTGGTTATTATGAATAATCTTTTCATATGCTCTACTTCAGAAGACAAAGCACTCCTCTTCACTATTTCAGCAGTTTATACCGGTAAACATCTGAACCGGGGTCTGTGTTTTCCTAAACAGTGTTCTTTTGTTTCGTAGAAACAAGTACTCCTCCAGATGGCGAGATTCACTCTTCTATTAGTGATGAAATAAATTTGCTTTCAAATATTTCAGTTCACTTTTCAAATTGACACAGTGTTAGCCATTTGGTTTAAAGCAACAGCTAAACTCTACAAGACAACATGAAAAGAAAAATGCAATAAATGAAGATACCAGTCAAAAGTATTTGGTGTGTTATGATGTAAAATTGTAACACTCTGTTTTCTATTTACATTCCAAAATATGTTTATAGAGATATTTAAGTGTATAAAAAATCTGTTAATAGATCACTGCCTGTTGGTTTTTCCAGTGAGGGAAAGGAGAAAGCCAGAAAGAACAGGGAGAGCATGAAGATCCTGGAACATGGCACAAAGTCACAAGGGTTGGAGACCAAAAAGAAGCCAAATGTTTCTGGATCATCGCTCCAAGGCCTCCAGTCTTCTCAAAAAATGTATGCCACCATAATCGCTAAAGTCTTGATCTCTGATTTGGAAATTAAGTCACTAGTATGTTAAATTGTAATCATGGTAATTATGGAATTTGTAAAGGTAACAATTTTATAGTCTTTAATAAGATTAGGGCTACTGGATTGTTCTGTAATAATCGGTTGCCAACTAGACACTGGATTACTCTCTGTCTGTTAGATGGAGAGTAAAATCTCCTGCTGTCCTCATAACATCCTTTGCCAGTATACACAGTCATTTCTGTTAGGAATCATAGAAGAATCATAACATTTTCTAGTTTTCAAAGATGCTTCCAGTGCTTCCAACAGAAGCGTTTTAAATCAGAGCCACTGCACGATGTTGATAGTTTCTCTGTGTTTATGCATTACCAGTTGTTTTTTTAAACTTGTACAATTTTGATAGCTTTCATTAACACCTAAACACAGTTAACACCTAACACCCATAAAAGCAAAAAACATTAATGTAGAATTAATGGAAATTTGGCATTAGTACATTTTACATTTTACAAAAAGAGTTACAGGTTTAAATTTGACTGTGTAAAGCCACATTTTGCTGTGGAACACAGGGTTTCCACTTTTCTTTCAATCAAGTAACTAAAAATAAGTGTAAAAAATGCTTTTGCAATGCTAGTACTCAAATCAATTCCATGAACAGAGAATGTGGTTACATTTTCGCTGCCAAAAGGGACAGTTGTTAGTGGATTCCCATGCTAGCTATTTTCAGTGACCAATAAGAAATGCTTTTGAACATTAATTCTCAACTTCTCTTTACTTAAAACAAATATTGACATACTCCCTGACCTTTTGACTGTTAAGTACACAATACTAATGTCAACTATACAACTTCCAAAAAAGACATTTTGCGTGTTTTTTGGTTTTTCACCGGTTCTTCACTGGTCCTTTGAGGTTCTGTTTTAGCATAAAAAATGTTATGGCCTTTTTGGAATTGACCTGGAAAGGTCTCTCACATTTAGTAATTCAGTAATTTCTCTATGTTCAAACATTATCATTGTGTGAAATGCAAAAACCCCAGAATCTGTCTCTCAATACAGTTATCCACTGGAAAACACATCCAAGTCCCTGTGGCCTCTTCACTGTGTGTACTGAGTTTCATGACTCGTTTGACAACGCATTCATTTCAGTAGCTTGATCCGCTTCAACAGCCATCTGCGTTTTTGTGTGAGGGTATAATCTTGCCATGAAAGACTTCAGAAATGTGCTGATGACCACTCCAGTCTTCCTCTCTGTATTCCACTGTCTCTGTTCTCTCCATCCCCTGCTGTTTAATGTGATGCCATGGCTTAAGATGACACTTCAAATACACCCCTGAGTTTGATGACCATTTCCACCAAGAGTTTGAGCTTGAAGATCTTTCAGAGGGTAATGATTCATGCTACATTGGATTCAGAAAGATTTTACCAGAGCTTTAAGTGAATGGACTCTGTGATTTGGTCTGCTTTAGACTATCCGCTGATTATATGTATTAAGATCTCGAGAGAAAATACCTTCTGTAATGGCCTGTGTTGAGCAGTGTGGATAGTCTGTGGGAGAGAACACCTCCAGTGTGTCTATAGTTCAGCTTGTATTACAACATTTATTGTATGTGTTAGCAGAAAAACCCCTGGAGGACTTGAGGACTTCAGCGAAAGTTCATCTGACAGTGAGGAAGATGAGGAACAGCCCGAGAGGCGTGCTGAGACTGCCACTGACTTGCCCTCTGAATACTGGCAGATCCAGAAACTTGTCAAGTACTTGAAGGTATTACCATGTTTCCTCAAAGAAACCCACTCTTCAGTAAATGCAGCAGTTTTCAAGGTACTTTAGTCACTTTGTATAATATTGTAAAAATTTAGGCGCAATTTGCTAGGATTATGCTCGGATGAGGGTGGAGCATTGGTTATTGCTTTTAGCCATATTCGACTGATTTGAATTGATTTGTATTTTGTACAGTGCTTAACAATACCACTATCAAGTTCCAACCCAGTAGATGTTATCCAATCACAATTGAGAATCTGTCACATAAAGCCAGAATGTGAAAATAGACTTAAAATAGATAAAAAATTGTTACATAAGCTTCCCTAAGTCTACGCTAGAAAGCTTTGTAAATTTTAGGATCAGCCTCAAATTCTATCTATTGGAGAAGATCAACAAGGGCATCTAAATTTACTCTAAAGTAAGTCTTTTAATTAAAAATGCTCTTATCTGCTGTGTTTCTGATGTGGAGGTGTCTAAATGAACCCAATGTCGTCTACCCAGTTTAACTAACTGTCTTTATTTAATCAAGAAAAACAAAACTCAAAATTACCATTACAAGGGAAAAAATTTTGACAATCTAGACTTGAACTCAAGCTGTAACTTACAAGAATGGTAAGAAAAGGATAAAAGCTAAGAAAAGGTAACAAGGAGGATAAAAAAATAGACATAACCAGACAGCATATCGCCAATGGGGCCAAAGAGGCATATGCTCAAATGTATAAAGACTCAAACAACTATAACAACTCACCAGCACTGTGCAATAACCAAGCACTTGGCTGGAAAGCAAGAAAACTCAACCTTGCTGTCTTTACTAAGGACTTATTTAACAGTGTTTTAGAAAATTGATTCAACATTAAATGTGCATAAAGAAGGTTGTTCCTGGTTGTTGTCTCCTACATTTGCATGACTATGACCTTTACCCCTCACCTGTAGTTTAATTCCATAATCTGGTCTGTCTTCAGCTAGATGCTGATAATGTTTAGAAATTTATTTGGGCCACAAATATCTTGAAACAAGTTTTCATCAAAAATGTAACCGTCTCATGACATCAGTGTTTTTACAGGTTGCGCCAAATATACTTCAATGTGTGATTATTGAAGGCATATTGACACTTTCCAGTCCTTTATTAGGGTCTGGGCTCAGCTCCGACTGTTTTTAGACCCAAGAAAGGTATTGTTCACCACAATCGTATCGAATACATTGTGGTATTCTAACTTCATTGCACAACTTGGCACGTGTGTTTTGCTATCTCCCTCTTTCCCTCGAATTTTGCACTATTGTTTCCATATAGCACAAGAACAGGCAATATACTGCATCGAGAAAAATTACCAAACAAAGTTCAACTGGATGCAAAAAAGATAATAAATGTGATTTTCCTGAAGGGAGGTGCTCATCCTTTAAAAAAGCTTTTGATGACAAATTTGCTTTTGATTCTTACCAAATGAACGTTTGGAATGCATTCTGAATATCGACTTTCCCCCCACTGGTGATTTGTTGTAGGTGTTTGGGGATGTGTTTGTTACATTGCTGTGTTCAAATCAAGACAGGATGTGTTTGTAACATGCCCGTCCTCTTGTTCTATCTGTCTGGCAACCACAGATCTTATTTATGAGGGTTTGTCCAGTAGCGCTCTTATAATGTCATTACCATCAGAAGCTGAACCACAGCCTGCGCCAAACTAAATATCTGTTTTATTTTTGGAGTGAAGCTTGAGTTTTTCTCCTCCCTCTGTCTTTTCTTCTGCTCATTTGCAGGGCATAGGCACACGTTTATATTTCTGGAAGATTACCGTTCTATACGGCTGATGCATGAATGATCCGATTGTGCATTAATGGCTGTTTATCTTGGGATATTTTTGCAGTGTACATTACCTGAACTGTACATTTACATGTCTTCATGTTTGCCCTTCTGTACACATGTACTGAAAGCAGTTAGCACCAGTGACTATATCCTTTCAGATTGTTTGCGGCAATATTATGTTTTATTAAGAAAACCTGCATGTCTGCTAACCGCAAAACATATTACACACACCAAAGTCCATTCACTCGTTGACTGGTCAAAGCACAAGCTTTGAGTACAATTTCACGTTCACACATTTACAGACACATTAGTGTGTAGAGGAGGTGGCCAGAGGCTGTTAGTCTCACCAGGTTCTGCCCAACCGCCTCATTAGCTTGAATTAGCAAAGCAAGGCAGCCAAAGTTGCACAGACACATTCTCTCACACATTCCCTTCTCCCAATTACACAATTTTATTCTTTTTCTGATCACTTAAAAGTAAGCAAATTGTAAGTGCCCAATAGCTTTTTGCTGAAAACGTCCAATTTTAGCAACTGTGTTTACCAATTTTTCTATTACTGGCTCAATTAGTTTGAAAGTTAGCAGAGTGTGTGAGTCTGCTCAGGAAATTAACCTTGATCTGGATCACTGCGTGTGCACCAACACAGTGCTTATTGTTTCCCCACAGTTTGTTATTTCTGAAAAATAATAATGTGAAAATTATAAGCAGCTGTTAAAGTGCCATTAGGAAACACTGTATTGAGAGGGAAATAATTATTTGAACCTCTGCTAATTTGCAGCACTTGTCCATAGACAAAAAATAGAACAGTCAATACATTTAGAAAGTTTATTCTAACCATGGGGAAGAAAGCCCTACGAATTGGCAATATTTGTTCCCAAAATCTCCAGCAAGACCAGAAACTTGTTTTGGGATGCCGAGGACAAGATTGTAGACCTACACAAGGCAGGAACTTGCTCCAAGTCCACTACCAAGTAGATTGGTGAGATTATACACAAGTGGAAGAAACACAAAAACACTAAGGTCCCACATATGGACTTTCACTAATCACAAAAACAGCTAGACACTAGCCCCAAAAGAACACAGTTGCATCTAGTCAATTATCTCATCCAGAGTGTTGGGTCTTGCGTCTCTCAACCTTCTCTTCACAATATCCCACAGATTCTCTATGGGGTTCAGGTCAGGAGAGTTGTCAGGCCAATTGAGCACTAGTAATACCATGGTCAGTAAACCATTTACCAGTGGTTTTGGCACTGTGAGCAGGTGCCAGGTCCTGCAGAAAACTGAAATCTTCATCTCCATAAAGCTTTTCAGCAAATTGAAGCATGATGTGCTCCGAAATCTCCTGATAGCTAGCTGCATTCACCCTGCCCTTGATAAAACACAGTGGACCAACACCAGCAGCTTACATGGCACCTCAGACCATCACTGACTGTGGGTACTTGACACTGGACTTCTGGCATTTCCCTCTCCCCAGTCTTCCTCTAGACTTTGGCACCTTGATTTCTGAATGACATGCAAAATTTGAGCAACAGTCTTTTCTGGTTCAAAGTGGCTTGACCTGGGGAATGCGGTCATCTCTTGTCGTTCTGCAGTGTTTTCTGCCACTTGTTGTCCTTCCCACTGAGGTGCCTTGATACAGCACTCTGGGAACAGCTAATTTGTTCAGAAATTTAAGACTCGTTTGTGTCTTACCCTCTTGTTTGAGGGTGTCAGTGATGACCTTCTGGACAGAAGTCTTACCCATGATTGCGGTTTTGAGTAATGAACCAGGCTGGGAGTTTTTGAACCGAGCCTCAGGAATCTTTTACAGGTTTTCAGAGTTAATTAGTTGATTCAGATGATTAGGTTCATAGCTCGTTTAAAGAATCTTTTCATGATATGCTCATTTTTTGAGGTTTTCATGAGCTGTGTGCCAAAATTATCAATATTAAAACAATAAAAGGCTTGAACTACTTCAGTTGTGTGTAAATTAATCTGAAATATATGAAAGTCTAATATTTATCAGTACATTACAGAAAATAATGACCTTTATCACACACAGTATGCTAACTTTTTGAGAAGGACTTGTAATATTATGAAATAAAAATACAAAAAGTTATAGAAAAAAACAGAAATAGTATATTTGTTACTATTAATTTTATATTTGTATATTTTTTTGGCAGTCCCCAAATTTGTATATTGTAAAAGGTGTTAAAATGTCTAATTAAGCAATAATTAGAAAGCTCAGTCTTTCTGTCCATTTTGCTAAATTTGTTCCGAGAGAGCTTGTACACGTGTAGGTGAAAGCACTCATAAATACATCGTGGATGTGCTGTTTTCCCTCAAGTTAATAGTGTCCATTAAATCTGATACTGCTCTCTGCTCTTAAATCTAGAGGAGACGGCTCCGCTTTGCGGCTCGATGGCTTCTCTTGGAGTAAATCATTTCTACAGATGGTTTTATCTCACTCTGGACAGCTGGCTGTTTAATTGAGGATAAACCATAACGATCAGATCCCTGTCAGGTTCTCGATAAATTAAATCTTAATGTGTGTATCATACACAACTCTCCTGCCAGAATTAACATTATTGTCTTTCACTCATACAGACCTTCCTTAGTTTTACTTTTTTCTTTCACGTTTCATTTTATCACCTTTTTTTTTATTAATTATTGATGGTTTATCTGCATTCCATATCAGTATAAAACCCAACTTGTGAACCTTACATTTTTTTTCCACATAATTGCATACCTACCAGCAATACTAAATGGAAAAGTATGCATTTTAGAAAAGTAAAAATAGCTTCATGGTTCAAATCTCAGTAGGTTTAGGGAGTGTTGGGAATATGGTTTTAGTGGTTTCCACTGTGTTCTTCATTTTACAATAACCAAAAAGTCAGTTTGAATGCTGGATTTTGAGAATGTAATGTGTGTGGCCATGTGATGGACTGTTGCTCTAGGGGGTGTCATCAAACATTTAGATCAAAAAGTGACTACCAAACAAAGGCTGTTAATTTTTCCAGTTTCACATGTAAAACATGTATATTATGTACATATATTTCAACGTCCTACTTCAAACAACACTAGTAATAAACAGCAGTAAAAAGAATAGTTGTGCATTGTGTACAGTCCGTTTTTGATTGTAAATTGGGGAACATTTTTTGAAAATCAAAAAGTTACAGATAAGCTTTACAGAGAAGATTTCTTTAATTTAATCAAAATATAAACAGCATTTAAATATAGCTATTCTAATATCAATTATAAAACTGGTGTAAAGGTCACAGTGTCCATTAATTGTGTATAGTTTGGCTGCCGCTCTTGTTTCAGTTGCACATCTATGTACTGGGGATTGTATGTAGGAGCTGACTAAATTATAAATGAGCTTGTAATATTTACAACTCGCCCAACACCTCAGTGCTGAACAAATAAAGCCACATTGATGGAGACATCTAAAAATAGAGGTCTTGTGTCAGGCTTCAAGAGGTGAAATTGCAGATGCTCAAGCGCTAATATCGGTAAGGTGTGTGATGATGGTAAATGATAAATCTGCCAGTCATTGGTGTTCACAGCTTTTATCTGTGCGCTCATCTGCTCTCAACATCTGTCTTCTTCACACCATGGACTAAGAGTCAACGTGGTTAGAATGGAGTCAAAGACATTTTAAAAGAGCTTCAGATGGTTTCTGATTGGCAAAGAATGTCTGCAGACCACAGCTGCTTGAAAACGAAAGCACATGAATGTGATTTCATTTTCCTGGTATCAGTACTAAATATAACACTGTGTTTTTACAAGATTCAGAGCGAACCCACTGAATGCTTTGAAGAGTGAGAGGTGAGAGGGCAATGGATTTCACTTCACATGTAGTCCAGCCACTTAATAAGGACGTCATGTCACTCAGAATTAGGGTTCATTCTCTTAAACAGAGAGGGATATTTAAATATAATACAAAAATGCAAATGAAATGCCGGGAAAACGGTTATTACTGTATAGGGCCATTTTTTATTTATCACTTTTTGAGAAGCTTTCTTGTGAGTGTGAAAACACACTTTTACATAATAATCTCTAATATGCATTTATATATAATATCTAATATCGGTATATATAATATAGCTAATATCGGTAAGGTGTGTGATGTGTGTGTGTATGTGTGTGTATATATATATATATATATATATATATATATATATATATATATACACACACATACACGCACATGCGTGCGTGCGTGCGTGTGTGTGTATAAATTTCGAAAACTCCATAACTAATTTGGATGAATTTGTGTAAAAATCGGGTTTCTTTAGCCCAAAATTGGTTTGAGGAAAATCTAAAAATTCTTTTTTTCATGAAATACGGTAACTCTATAACCTCACAAAACACTAAACTTTTTTTTACATTTTTTTTAAATGTGAAACCATTCAAAATACAATAACAGACAACATCAATATTGAATCAAGTGGCTGGTTCCAGAATAGATCAGAAAACATTTGAACAGTGGAGTTATTCAGAGCCTGTCGTGTTGAGTCGTGTCCCACAGTCTGTCCTTTTGCCTCCCAGTGACTTTTGGAAGTTCTGGTTTGCTTCTGTTCTGTCTTTGTGGAATGATTATAAAACAATTCAAATTTGCCGTTCATCTCAGCTTGGCAAAAAATTAGGCAAACCAGGACTCACTTCAGATTTGGCTGGTTTTTTTTTTTTGTTGTTTTTTTGTAGGTGGTTTATTGCATTTTGGAACTCCTCATATTATGAAACGTTTCATTAATGAATAGCCATATATTGCATAATTCCATATAAAGAACCCAGCCTTGGGAAAGTGCTGGCATAACATTTACCCCAAAGATGACACCTTGTACACGGAGGGCAAGACAGGATCTTTGATAATCTCTAGAAGACTATATTTCTGAAGTCTTCAGCAAAAAGCATCACAGGAGCTTACATGGCTCTTTGAGAACCACTGCAATGAACACAGCTCAGTTTTGTTGCCTCACTGTTGCAGAATAAGCCTCCTTGTTTGGTTGAAGATGATGCTTCATAAGTAATCATCATAAAATCAGGTCCTTGCAAAAAGAGAGTGCAGCTCTTGTTCTTGTTCAGGCTCTGGCTAACTTGGCTGGATTACTGGAATGCTTTTCGGATCAGAGTTTTGCAGTCAACCCTTTACAAATGTTCCAAACTGCAAGTTTTGTCTTCAGTGAACCCAATGTCATCTTCTTGTTATGACTCATATGTATGAATGAATTTAACCAACATTTAAATTAAGCAAAAATGCTTGCTAACAGAACAGCCAGGGCATCTGTACCCTCTTTGTAATGATCCTTGGAGTATGTACACACAAGAAGCCATGGTCTCAACTTCTCTCTTCAGAGCATTTTCTTTCACAAGTGCAAGAAAATGTTAAGGGCCCTTGAAAATATAAAGCATTCTGAACATTCCCATCATAAATAGTTGGCTGTATTGAGCAATTGACTTGATACAAGAAAAAAAAAATCACTAAATAGGGCTTTTGTTAGTGTTGAATGAAACCTTTTTTATTTGTAAACCTTTTTCAGATAAATATCTTTGTGTTTTCTCGTCTGAAAGCTGTTAAATAATAATCATAACTATAAAAAGATGCTATCAAAACACACATGGATGTTGGTTTCTGGTGTTTTCTGTAGAGGACATATGATCCTAAGTCTGTGGTATAAAACCAAACAAGCAGCAATCACTAAAGCAGCCTTAATTTGTTGATTGAAGATGATTAATAGTGCACTGTTTTTGTTGGATCCAATCTTTTTTTTTTAATCGGTCACTGTCTACTTCATTCCAACGATGTAGAGGATGTTCTTTTGAAAGACATCAAAAACCACCCTCCCCTCTTCAAGATGGAGTTGTCAGGAAGCCTGCCTCAACAAATGCCACATGTTTGGTTTGTTGTACTCACTGCGTAGGCAACTTTTGAGGATTGACCATCCTAGAACACCACTCATGTGTATATAGCAACTGTCAAAACAGAGCTTTTCAAAGTTCAATCCAGTATCATTGCCAACATTTCAGAGCTTGTTTTTTTAATTGCTAACTTAGGTCATTGTCTATGGTTTCAACCCACAGCACAGCAGCAGTCTATATCAAAGGATCCTTCCAACCCATGTTTATAGTCAAAATACAAAACACTCATACACAACATGTGGCCAAAAAAATACGTCTTGAAGGGAAGAAGCCTGTGGGCTGCTGGCCAAATGGTTCAAAAGGGTGAAATTAAGTCATTAGCTGTGCTTCCATTACTCACGATTTATTGACATCACATAGATGCTGGATTGAAATGACAAGAAAATGATGTTTAAAAAAAATTAAGAACAATACAACTACAGAGTCCTTCAAAAGCCCATTAATGAAGTAGAGAGCTTTGCGTGCCCAAGTGAGCCATGGCACCATGCCGTGTCCTCTGTGGCAAACAGGTCTTGGTTAAGAGAAGAACTAATGGCACTTTTCCACTGCATGGCATACCTCAGTGTGGTGGATGGCTTTTCTACTGTTTCTGTCCTTAGTAAGATGACTTTTTAGCACTGAATCCAATGGACAAGAAAGAGTCAGAACAATGGTCTGTTCTGAACCAAGTGATACTGAAACAAAAAGGTATCAAGCAGTGGGAATATATGATTATAAAACTATATGATGACCCAAAAACAGCTAGGCCAAATTCTCCAGGAAATAGTTGTTAGAGCCTGCAACTCACAATGCAAATAAGCATCACCTACAACTCCTTACCTCATTATCCAATCACCATCAATCATCAAACTTCCCTATAAAAGACTACTGCTCCCATCAGCTGCTGTCCGTTATCAATGTTGTTCCCCCATGGTTACTTCCTGGACGCTCTCTCTGACGTACTTCACAGTTTGGTCTGTGAGTTACTTACCTCCAACAAATAATATGCAAGGGACTGCTCAGATGTTACTATGTAGCACAGCCGCTTGGGGAGGGACATTAACCATAGAATAGAATGAATTGATCCCAGTGTAAAAGTATCCTTATTACAAACAAAAGGTGGGGTATGAGATGAAAAGTAAACAAAACCAGATAAAACCATGCTCCAGCACTCACCGGTGACTCTAATTAGGCAATTAGAAACAATTCAAGATCACTTTATTCAAGATGTTTCTTTCTGCAACAGATCACAGAGTGGCTTCTCTCTATGGTCAGGGTGGATTCTCTCAATGTACATGTTTAGGAACTAAAATAATTTATAATGTAGCAGCTGTTCCTGTTCTGTGTTGTTTTGCCTCTGTAAACAGGCGGCGAATCAGACAGCGACAGTGATATTGCTGTGCGCTCTGCAAGACTTTAACCTAGTCCAGGAGACCTGTCAGCTGGCTATCAGAGACGTGGGGGGGCTGGAGGTTCTCCTCAACCTGCTTGACACTCAGGAGATTAGATGTCAAGTAAGTGCGTAAAGTTTTGTAACTAAGTAGCGTATCTGAATTGATTCGAAAGTCAATGAAATCTGTTGAATTTTTAGATGTTGTTACGGTCTCAAAAACAGAATTTTTTTTTTTTTGCACAAGCTACTATTTCTGGCTAGTGGCAAAAGATCCATGGAAAGCTTGTTTAATTTATTAGTGATGTAATTAAGATGTGTCTAGCCTCATGTTATTAAAAGCTGATCCATCATGTCTCTCACTGACTCAGTCCAATCAGCTTTCCCACTTTCCTCCTCTCCTCCTAATTCTGCATATTTCTCACAATTTAACTTGAATTGCCTTGCGAATTATGCATCATAACTCTTGTAATATTAATTTAAAACCAGAAATATAAAAACTAATAACCTTTTTGAAACCTATACTTTATATTTGAAATCAAAATTAAAGACTAGTTGGGTCGTGCCATTCCTACGTGATTCAAAACAGCCGCTGTGACTGGCACCCGCAGACTTCTAGAATAGATTTTAAAAAAAGCTATTTGTTTGAATGATCATACATTTTTTATTGTTTAAAAATATTTTTGGGGGAAAAAGAAAAAAAAATTCTTTTGTAAAAAGGTTTTCTAAGTTTTTAGAAGAAAGGTCAACATCAATGGTGGTTTTACTGCCTTCTTTGGTATAAAAATGGTCCGAAATCTTCATTGAGACAATCGTTACTTTTGGAAAACATGCAGAAGTATTTCAGGAGTTCGAATATCTGGACCTTCTTTAAATTTATAAGCGTGTGTGGCAGGTACAAACGTGCAGGCTTGCTGTCTTGCTCGGATGCCTCCGAGTAGACCCCCATGAGAGGTGAAGGGGAGGAGGGTGGGAGCGATTCGGACTGAGTCAGGGAAAAAGAGGAAGGAACAGCTTATAAGGAAGAGGGTTGATGGAATAAATGAAGTAGGTGTGGCTCCAGATAGACTCCTCCCGAAAGACGTTTAATAAACTGTATTTCTTAAAAATGTTGAGTGATTAATTAAAAGATAAATTTCACTCAACATACACAAAGATTGAGACTGACTAAACTAAAAACAAAATTCAGACAACAAGAGAACCCTTTGTTATATGAGTGACATATTTGGAACAAACAAAAAGCATTCAGACAACACTGTGAATATCTTTCAGAGCATCTCCGTAAGATATAATCAGCTACTTTTTACGAGTTCACAAAAAGGCTTAATTTATTGAAGTAATGAATTCATTTCTTTGCGCATCTTTTTGTACGAAAGAAATAACTAAAGTTATATATTGTGAACATTTATAATGAAGCATGCTACATCTTTGATTGAAAATTGTTAATTTACCATGTTCTGTTGTAAAACAACATATCAAATTACATTTTTATTATTCCATTATTATAAGCATTATTTATAATTGTGCTTTTTTTCAAATGTTTGAGTTGTACCTTTAAACTGTAAAACAAAAATAACAAAAATTTAGACAAAAAGACATTTTTCTCTTGCTTTTAGATTGGCTCCCTTAAGATTTTGAAAGTGATCAGTTGCAACTCTCAGATCCGCCGGACCATTGCTAATCTGGGTGGTTTGCAAACCATGGTGTCAATCCTGGACTCTCCGGATAAAGAACTCAAGTGCCTGGCTGCAGAAACCATTGCTAACGTGGCCAGATTCAGACGAGCACGCAGAATGGTCAGGCAGCATGGCGGAATCAAGAGACTGGTGAGAAATGAGAAGTCTGCTTTGCTAAAAAACCTTGTCTGTGATTAAAAACATGGGACAAAGGGTTTTGCAACCATGCACTCCCCCACTATTTTTCTAACTCCTCTCTCTCTCTCTCTCTCTCTCTCTCTCTCTCTCTCTCTAACTCTGTTTCTTCCAATCACGATCTATGCCAGCATCAAAGGCAGCACATTGCAGGTAAAACAGATTGAATGTCAGGCTCCCCCTCATCCTGGCGTGTGTGTTTATTGACAGAGTGATGCTCGCTATGATTAGTGCTCATGAGTTACCCTGCTCTGTATATTTACTCGGGGCTAGACTCGGACGTTCCCGATGTAGCCTTCGTGTATTTGTTTCACTTAAAAACCCAGACCACCTTAGAAGGGCACATGCTTGTAATGCTGTTTTAGAACGGTCCTTCTGGTTTTTAAGGCAGGGGGAATTAACTTTTTGAAGTGTATGGTCATTTGTTGGGTTTTTGCGTGATCTATAGTCTACATTTCGAAATCTTTGGTAGCAAGCTTTTACTTGTGATGGATTTGTAGAAGAATGTTGACAGAGTCAGAGCAAGAAGTCATGTAACAAATTAGAACTGAAGGTATCATATCAATACACTATTAAACAAAATGTATCGCATTGTTTAGGGAAATCAAAAGAAAACATGACTTTTACATCTACTTTTTTATTTTTTTTAATAAGTCGTGATGGACATTAAAATGACGATGCATATTTTTTAGTTCGTGGCCTCATATTACAGTTGAATTTATTCCATCTATATTAGTCCAAGGCCTTTTTGAGCATTTATTTACTACTCCAATAATTTATCCAATAAATCATCTTTGAAACTGTTTTTTGTGTCAATGCTTGATATCATTATTTTATCACAACCCTAATTTTTTTTTTTGTTACAAATGTTTTTTTTTCACAAAAATTCTACAACAAACTGTTCAAATTGTACAACAAATTGTACAAAAAAAACCACACTACTGGATATTACATTTTGTCTTTTTTGTCTCACTGCAAAAATCTCAAAAACGAGAATAAATATTTTTATGTTTTGTAAAAAAACTAAATAAAAAAATATTAATCCCCATAAAAAGCAATGTGAGGATTGTATATATATATATATATATATATATATATATATATATATATATATATATATATATATATATAAAACAGGCAAACCTCTCCTAAAACTTATACACTGTTCCAAGCACTTTTTGTCCCATTGTGCTTTTATTTTTGAGCCAGAACTTTGAAAACCTCAAGCCAGATCACAGGTCTTGTACTGCCAAGGTTTATCCCTCCTTTTCACCACAAGATGGCACAAATTTGGGGTTGTAAAATGAAAAACAATCGCTATACGATTTCAATCACCTTTTAGAGTCATAACCTTGTAATGGTAATTTTAAATTAATAACCTTTTTGAAATCTACACATTATATTTGAAATCAAAATTAAACAATAGGTGGGTTGCGTCATTTCTATCTAATTGAAAACATCCGCCGTGATTTTAAAATTGTTCAGCCAAACCTCTATTATCCAAAAATTGTTGTAAGTTCCAACCATTGTTGTCTTAGCATTGTTATACCTCGTCTAAGCTCGCTCAATCTTCATTAAAGATGTACATTTTCACTGTCAGGTTTGACAATTAAGATTCAGACTGATCACTAATAAGCAGTCTTCGTATGGGGAGAAAACCTTATCAATATCATCTGAATTTGAGGCTGTTCTGAGTCAGGAGAGTCATGATTGGTTGGTTAAATTGGACAAGCCCTCTTGCTTGGGGAGTCAAAGTCAATTTAAACACACATCCTTCTCATCCTTCCTTCTTTCTCTAACTGTTTCTCTTCCTGTCACATTACTGTCCTGTTTGTTCAATAAAAGGGAAAACACCAAAAAGTTATCTTTACTTTGAAATTGTGCTATGCATTTATGAATTCTGATGACATTGAGACATTTTTATTTTTTATGAGACTGTGAACGTTATTCCAAAAGAAATCCTCCCCGTATAAAACTCTGTATAAAATCAGTAGATTTAAGCATAATTTCCAAGGTAAAACTGTGAGTTAAAATTATTTTCTGTAACAATTTTTATAATTACCGGTATATTACAGTGCACAATTAAATTAATTCTTCTCTGACTTTCAGAATATAGTCGAAATTACTTCGAGTTATTTAATGTCCTATTTACTTTTCAATTTGTTTCTTTCCAGGTGAGTCTGGGAAGTTTTTTTTCTGCTCGTTAACAATTTATGCTCACCAATAATTATGGGAAAATGCTTGGTTGACTTCAACTCTACTTTTGAGGCATTTTAACTCTATTCAATGAGCATTTGTTAAATTAATGTTATTGTGTACGTTTTAGCCATATTACTTAATAGCAAAAAACTTGTTATCCCTTTCATTATTATATTATATTATATTATATTATACTATATTATATTATATTATATTATATTATATTATATTATATTATATTATATTATA
>SRMA01024322.1:72862-101310 GCA_007224835.1 Danionella cerebrum
TATACTATACTATACTATACTATACTATACTATACTATACTATATTATACTATATTATATTATACTATATTATATTATACTAAACTATACTATATTATATTATATTATATTATATTATATTATATTATATTATATTATATTATATTATATTATATTATATTATATTATATTATATTATATTCCATTACATTACATTACATTACATTACATTACATTACATTACATTATATTTCATCCATCCATCCATCTTCTTCCGCTTATCCGGGGCCGGTTCGCGGGGGCATAAGTCTAAGCAGGGATGCCCAGACCTCCCTCACCCCAGACACTTCCTCCAGCTCTTCCATGGAATCCCCAAGGCGTTCCCAAGCTAGCCGAGAGACATAGTCTCTCCAGCGTGTCCTGGGCCTTCCCCGGGGCCTCCTTCCGGTGGGACATGCCTGGAACACGTCTTTAGGGAGGCGTCCAGGAGGCATCCTCAACAGAGGCCCACGCCACCTCAGCTGACTCCTGTTGATGTGGAGGATATATTATATTATGTTATGTTATGTTATGTTATGTTATGTTATGTTTATATTATATTATATTATATTATATTATATTATATTATATTATATTATATTATATTATATTATATTATATTATATTATATTATATTATATTCCATTATTTTCAATTTAAAACTAATTCTTGTGATGAGCAGGGTATGTGTTTTGAGTACAAAAATTCATGGATCTAAGCGAAATAAGTGAATTGAATTTTAAATATTGGACAGACTTTTGAAAGATGACCAAATCTGAACTGGTTTCTATCAGGTAGAGTTATTAGACTGTGTCCCGGCGGGTGAGTCTCTAAGTAAGGAGCAGGAGGAGGACCTGGAGGTGGCTCGCTGTGGGGCTCTGGCTCTCTGGAGTTGCAGCAAGAGCTCCAGAAACAAGGATGCCATCCGGCGTGCTGGGGGGATTCCCATGCTCGCCCGACTTCTCAAGTCACCACATAAGAACATGCTCATCCCGGTTGTGGGGACCCTGCAGGAGTGTGCTTCAGAGGTATGTCCAATCAGTCCAACTATTTTATTTAAAAAAAAAAAAAAAAAACATTTTACAAACAATTTTGTTCCAAACCAGAAAAAATGCACAAAATGTTAATATTTAATATAAAATGCATTTATATTCTCTCAAATAGATAATTTGGATGTATACATTTATGGTTTCTCTCTGTAGGTCTCTCTCTCTCTCTCTCTTTCTCTCAGGTGTTCCTCGTCCACACTGATTGCTTTTGAATAATTTTAAAGTGCGCTCTCGCTCTGGGTTGACGTGAGGTCATTTTCTTTTGCAACTTGCTGTGCTTGTACTCTAATTTGTGCTATGTTGTTTTTGCTGTTTTTGGAGCCGATTTGCCACCTGTCTTTGGGTGTTTTTTTCTGGAGATCTTCGTTTAGCATCGCATTCACAATTAAGGGTGAAAATAGATTATTCTATTAACCTTATGCTTGTTTTGGGGATTGTGGGGGAAACCAGAGTACCCAGAGGACACCCACGCAATCACGGGGAGAACTCCTCCTAGGAAGGTTGCCGACAAGCCTCGAACCAGCAACCTTTAATCTGGCAGGCTGCAGTGCTACCCACTGCGCCACTTTGCTGCCAGGGCTATATAGGAAATGTAATTCTTACACTAAAAAAAATCTCTATTATTGATTAAAATCACATTCAATCTCTTCATTTTTTTAGGCCTGGTTTATTCCGGAAACGGAAACGGAATTTTTATATTATTTTATTTTCATATTTGTGATGTGTATGCAGTTACTGACTGACGACGTAGCTGTGAGGGAGATTCGAGTAATTACGAGCAACTTGAATACTGAGCTATCAACTTTTTACTAAAGCAAAAAAGTTATACAACCTTCTATGATCTATGAGCCACAATCTGATCCTGAATCAGGTGCAAACACACTTTCTCCACCATTGCAAGGCCTGGGCATCCAGTGCTTTAGCCCCAAACATTTCTCATTAGTACCAAATAATTAAACTCCAGAAGAGTTAATGAATACACTAGAACTGTAGATTAGCGAGACACTAAAGAAATGACTTCATTACGCCAAGACCAATCAGAGAGAGGGATTGCATGGAGTGTTTGTTTTGAGCTGTCTGTATTGAGCCAGAGCTTTGAGAGGCAGAAACTATGGATATTAGACATTTTATTTCAGCTAAATAAAGCCTCAACAGAGGTTAAAATTTCCTGGGAGCTGTCAGTAGAAGCAAGTAAATTAATTCATTTTCCAACCTGCTTATTCCCTTTGTAGTCACGGGGGTCTGCCGGTGCCTATCTCCAGCACACATTGAGTGAGAGGCGGGGATACACCGTGGACAGGTCGCCCGTCAACTCACACCTTCGAACCTAAGGGGATTTTGAATTATTCAATTAACCTAACCGCATATTTTTGGGATTGTGGGGGAAACCGGAGTACCCATGCAAGCACAGGGAGAACATGCAAACTCCTTCCAGGAAGGTTATTGGAAAGCCTAGAAACGGCAACCTTCTAACTGGAATGCAACAGTCCTACCCACTGCGCCACCATGCCTCCCAGCAAGTAAATGAATAATTGAAATTCATTTTTGTTAAACAAGTTAAGTTGTGACCGTGTTTAGTGATTCAACGAATCCTCCATGTAACACACTATAACATAAGTGCATTCATTCATCCAAACCGCTCATTCCCTTTTGGGGTCACAGGGGTCTGCCGGTGCCAATCTCCAGCACACATTGGGCGAGAGTCAGGGGTACACCCTGGACAGGTCGCCAGTCAATCACAGGGCAACATTCCCTCACATATTCATACCCGCCCAACATATTTTTAATAAATAATTACATTTTTCAATTAAATAAGGTCTAGTTGTATTTTGTGGGTTTTAACTTTAAAAATTGAGGCTGATTGAATCGTCGTCAAAAAAGTAACCGTGTCATGACACCAGTGTTCTTACAGTTTAAGCCAAATATACTTAGCAGGTAAGTGCCCTTAAATCTGTGATTATTCTAGACATATCAACACTTTGCATATTAGGGTCTGGGCTCAGCCCCAAATGTTTTCAGACCCAAGAAACGCCCCTGTTCACCCCAGTTGTATTGAATGACGGAGCCTGTTTCATATCAACTTCATTAATTAAAGTTACACATTTGTCTGTTGCTATCTCCCTCTTTTTTTCTGCCGCTTTTTTCCCTTGGAACATCCATGTTTCGATTTGTGATTTAATGTACTCTTATAAATCACTAAAAAAGCCACTAAAAGACCGCTTTAAATATGTACACTAATTTTGGATACAAATTTCTTAATTCACAAAAATCTTTTTCCGTGTCATTTATGCAAACTACAGAAGAAATATCACAGTATCTAATGATGCTCAGTAGAGCTGGTCTGGTTGAAAACTACACGGCTTATTCTTGCATTTGACTGGCAGATTGTTTCTATTAAAATGTTACTTTGAAGAAGACTACAAGAGGCTAGAAGCAGGAAGCCCTGGGATGAAATAAGCACTATGCCACTGCACGCAGTGTTGTTTGGCAGGATATAGAGTACTTTTTATGCAGTAGGTGTTGAGAGTAGACATTCATTCTGAATGTTTGTTTTGGCAGAAGAGCTACAGAATTGCTATACAGGCAGAGGGCATGATTGAAGATCTGGTGAAGAACCTCAGCTGTGACAATCAGGAGCTGCAAATGCACTGTGCCAGCGCCATCTTTAAGGTACATATCCATGTTCAGCTTTCATTGGCAGTGAACAAAAGGAAAATTTAACGTGGCTTCAATCTTTGTTAGTGTGCAGAAGATAAACAGACCCGCGATCTGGTGCGGCAGTACAGCGGACTGAAGCCTCTAGTCACATTGCTCAACGAAGCTGAAAACAAGCAGTTACTCGCAGCCACTACTGGAGCCATCTGGAAATGTTCCTTCAGCATGGAAAATGTGGCTAAGTATGCAGCAGCACAAGTTCTGCACAAACTTAGATTTATAGAAATCATGAGAGGACAAATTTAAAAAAAAAAAAACAAATCACATATCATGACACAAAGCAGTATTTCACTGGCTTCTTTCCTGCGATTAATTTCATGATAGAACCTGGTAATTAGCATTGATTGCTGCCTTTACTTCTAAAGTCTACATTCCATTTACTTTGTAAAGATTTGAAGAAATGAACACAACAGCTGTAAACCAGCAAAAAAAAAAAAACAAAAAAAAAATGTATAAAGTAAATGTTACATGAAGTATGTTTAAATTGAGTATCTGCGCAACGTACTTCCTCATAACAGGAACATCTCTTCCACTTGGTTACCTCTGACCACTCTGTTCTTTTCTAAAACATAGTTCTGGCAGTGTGTTTTTGTTCTTTTCAAACAGCACTGGAACAACCCCCTCTTTTAATTGTCACCCCCCACATATGATGTAGATCTTTGGTGTTCCTCTTTAGCACGAAATTGTCACGTCTAACATTGTGAATCTCTATTTTAAACACTTTTTCCTCTGGGAGCTGGATAAAACTCACTTGAAACATCTATGATTACAGAATCACAGAGAACTGTGTCCATTTTCCAAAAACAATTAAACACGGAGTTGTGTCACGTGTGCCAAACTGAAGCGGAAGACAGGGATTATTATCAAATATGTGAGCGCAAAGATTTTTCATAATTTGGATAAATAAAGCAAAATGAAGCCCGTTTGAACCGAAACCACTGTTGAACCGAAGCCATCCATTTGCTTCATGAAGTGATGATCCTTCTAGTCACTTCTGCAACTTCTTTACCTTTTTTACTTTTTTGCCTTATTTAAAATTTATCAGGAGACATTTATCCTTTAATCATATTTTAAATGAGAAACATTATAAAGCTCTCTCAATTAAAAGACAAGACTAAATGCAATGCTGGTGCTGCCCTCTAATGTATGGATGATTTAAATGCTCTAATACAAATTTAATTAGACTCTAGCCTTCTTAGCTTTGCGTCTCGAAACTTTTTAATTTTTCAAATAGTTTCAAAAATTGGTTAAACATATTGGTAAAAAAGATACGTAATTAATTTAATCCAGGGTGGCTTTCGTATCTTGAACATTTCGTATCTCGAAGCAAGTTTTATGTGTAAAACGCCTAATCTGTGCAATGGCTCTCAGAAACAACAGTTTAAGTTAATAAAAAAATGGAAAACCAGAGAAAAAGTAAGTAACATTTCTTCAATCCTTAAATCTACACATTGTTAATGTAATAAATGATAATAAAACACATGCCAAATACGTAATATGTACACAAATGTGAAACCTTAGTATCGGATGAGGTGGAACGAATGGCAGAAAACATTACAGCACTGCATATGAAAATTTTCTTTCTCGAGATATTTCATGACTTACGAACACCAACACGGTTTCAAGCACAATCGTAGACAGTACCGAGCCTACTGGAGAGTGACGCTTCACAGGGTTTCTCTAAGTTGCGCTACAGAACAGTACTTTCCACTTTATAAACGTTATTTTTTTTTACGACACCTTGATTATAGTACATTATTGGCAATTTATGTTTCTCTTAATTTAAAACTGATGTAAAGTGTTTTAAAGCACATCAGCCCCTTTTAGTATTGTCTGCAATAGGAGAATGGAGCACCAGCAACCGGAAGCGCATCGCAACGTCAGACCATAACGAGCGGATAATAGAGCAGAACTGTCTGTGTTTTTCGTATCTTGGAATTTTTTTCCTATCTCGAAGCAAAATATTTCCACGCAAGACCTTTCATATCTTGAACATTTCGCAACTTGAAGCATTCGTACTCCGAGGTACCACTGTATATCGTTTTGTGGACATAATCTTGTGATATGTATCGTATTGTAAGCAGAGTATATTGTTACACCCCTACATTATAGGATTTAAGTTTATATATTTTTATTGTAGTTTCTTTTCAGCTTGAACAGAGATTACTCTAATCCGAACTGTGAATGCGAAAACACTTTCTATTTTACAGGAGGAGTGAAGGTACTGTAATTTTCATAATTGGCTCCAGATTTGGTCAAGCCGTTTACCAATCAATAAAAATAGTCTGGTTTAGTGAAGGACAGATGATGTGCTATCAAATATAGCCTTCATTTTTATGCACAACTCATTTGTTCTCTCCAAACAGTCAGATTTTCCATGACCCAGAGCTGTCAGCCATTGTCCATCTGAGCTCAGCTACAGAAGTGATTATTTAAAGAAAGAGCAAAGGTTTTTATAAACTCTGTCAAGGAGCTCTGATCTTTTATGATGACTTTTAGCTGGAGGAATGTGAATTGTTCTTTCACAGAGACTGCTAACAAAGGATGGAGTTAAAGTGTTGATTTTATGGATGTGTGTGATGTGTTAGACGAGGTCATTGCTTTATTAGTGCAGCAAGAGGACTGTGGGAGATATGGAATGTGTCTCTCAAATAGTCGTGCTGTAATAATCAGTGTAAGCCGAAAAACTCTTAAATTTGTCATGTAAAGTATCCTGGCCTTTATTCTAGCGTCACTTAGTCCAATTCAGATGATGATCATCCTGGAGTCTTTCTTTCTTGGTGTAATTTTTCTGGCGGCTGCTGTCTTTTAAGCCAGTCATTTCCTCCATAAATACAGAATGGCTTGGAATCATCATCATCTGGGTTGCCAGTTCTGTCACACAAACACTCTCATTCAGAAGTGATTTACACATATTACTCTGCCTTGGAGTATGCGCTTGGGGACATGGATTCTACAGGGCTCAAAAATGCATTATTTAAACGCACTATTATCTGTCTATAAATTTCTAGGTGTTGTTTTCAGGCCAAGGTGCTGATCAATCTACATTTATAGTTTATGATAAGAGCTTTTTTATGATAAGAGTGTTTTATGGGATTGTTATAGAGTAGCAACTGTAGAAGGATCTACGACTGGCCGGATACCAGCCACAAAAAGAATGATGTTGAAAAAGGAATTCAGAGGGAGGCTTGTGTCTGAATGGCCCAGTAGCAATAAGGCCATTCTTCCTCCCGATAATGTCTGACAAAAACGTATTCTGCATTTATAACAAGATTAGTTTGCTGAAACTGGAGTCAGGTTTGATATGTTACATTCAGTTTGCTTAAAGTCCCTTTGGCCAAATAAGGGTTCTCCAAGAAAATGTAGTTGTTAAGTGGCTTTAGAAATAAATCTGAAGCAGCTTCATAGAAGGCTCTGCTTAAGTGAGAGAAGAAAAATGCAAGAGTTTGTCTGATAAAATGTCCTGTGAAAAATGTCATGTTTCCATGACAAACAGTTAGTCTTTAAACAATGACTAAAATTTTCAAAGTTTATCACCTTGCGGCTATTACACGCACATTCGTAACATTCTACCATCAAAACAGCAACCAGAACAAAAAAACAGAGTAGCATGTATTTTCTGAATCCATCGGAATTGGTGACTTGTTTGTGACTAACTAACTTCAAACTGACTCTACTCAGAATCATCTGGCTCCTGTAATTGTCTGTATATTTCTTGATGTATGTCTCCAAAAACACTCCCTGAACAGTCCTTTCTTTCCATGTTCTGGTGGACCCAACATTTCTTTTTTTATAGAAGCAGGATTACAAAAAGTCATCATTGCTGCTTGAAGATTTCCCTTTCAAACATAGGTTTGTGCACGGAAAACATCTTCAGAAATTTTGCTAATGGAAAAATTCACTTTATTTTTTGGATATCATTGTGCAATGGTTTTAAACCATTGTTGTATATGAAGGTGGGGGAGCCAGGAACAAATGATTCTAAACCCAGCAGCTGTTTCAAGAACTTTACCGTCAAATATGCGGTTGTAAATTGTACTGTAAATTTTGACATTTTTTAAGAGTATTTTTTAAAGGTTTGTAATGATAGCTCTAATTTAAAAAAAAAATAAACTGTACATTTATCGGTAAACTGTGGTTGCCAAAACTTTACCATCACATTTATAGTAGTTTCTTTCAAAAATTCTACAAAACACCTTTTAGAACAGTTAAAATGATGTATTCTATTAGGGATTGTTATATAAGAGTACATTGTTAATGTTACAACAATAAACTGTATTTTCATAAAATTGAAACTTGTTAAGATTACTGTAACTGTCTAACTGTAAAACTTGTTACATTTTTTCACAGTGAATTCTATAGTCATCACATTTTATGAAATACAGTCTTTTTCTGTAGCATTTATACAGTTTTAGCTGTTAAAATTATGAATATTTTAACAGTGTATGGTTGCAACAAGGAAGCAGCAGGACATCAGGTTAAATTTGAGATTTCTTTTGAGGCCCTGCCATGTACTGGCAACATGCCCAGGGTGACCTGCATATTTTTAACCCTAGGACCTCCCCATTTCTGAATGCAGCCAAAAGGTACCAAAAGGATGCATGAGGGGAATTTAGAGTATTCCATTAGACTGACTCTTATTTTTGGTGTTGTTGGAAGAAACCCATTCAGGCACATGCTAACTTTTCTCAGGAAGGTTATTAAAATTTACAGCAGACTACAAAGGGTAGAATGTACAACTTTTTATTCTATATACCTAAATCACTTGCATTGTGTAATAGATCTCCAGCAGTTGTGTATGTATATTATTTGCATAGGTTCAATTATAGTATTTAATTGTTTTGCGAAAAATATAAATGGAATTTTTATCATAAAATAGTTGGAAAGTAGTCCACATATTTTTACTTCTCCCATTAGTTTCCACTGGTAATTGTAGAAATACACTGAAAATCGTTTGTGATATGAGAACTGTGTAAAGGGTAATGTGGGTAGCACTGCCGCCTTTCAATAAGAAGCCGCTGGTTTGAGGCCAGCAGTGTATTTCCTCTGGATACTCCAGTTTACCCCACAAGATCAACAACAATCTCTATATTTCCTTCAAGAGTAAATGTGTGTGTGTGTTGCCCTGTTATGGACTTGTGACTAGTCTAAGGTGTACCCCCATTTTTCCGAAAGTGTGCTGAAAAAGTGGCATGACAGTGGGTGCAAAATAAGTATAGCATTTATAAATTGCTTAACTCACATGTGGGAGGGGCCTCTAGCACATGTTTTCAGTTTCACGGTTGGCTGATAATATCAAATATACACCAAAGTTCAGATATTTCAACTTTTTGCACAATGGCTTTGTAAATGAAATGTTGGGCTAAATCATTAAACAACATATTGTGACAAATGGAGTCATATTGTGACAAATGACATATTTAAAGCGGTCTTTTAGTGGCTTTTATAGTGATTTATAAGAGTACATTAAATCACAAATCGAAACATGGATGTTCCAAGGGAAAAAAACAAATGCATTTTTGACAAATCTGGCTTTCCATAAATAGATAAAGATGCACAATTTACACTTCAATATGTACATCACTCATGTTTAATGGATCATTCTCAAGTTTAATGCAAACACACAATTGGTATTTGTAATTTGTAATTTTTTTTTTTACATTTTGGTTTTCTCTCAGTAACTTGTTTGTTCTCATAAACCTTACAAATTTATGTTCAATTGACATTTGGAAATAGATGCCCTAATACGTGGATTTCTTTCTTTCGATAGTATGATGGCTGTCCATAAAACTTCCATTGGTCCACAAATCCTTATTTGTACCAGTTCAAGTGGTTCTTTCCACTGAACTAATTCGTTTTGCAGAATATGTTATAGATTAATTTCGGTGGTGAAGTCGCACTATTTTTCACCCTTTATTTTCCATCATTTTCCTTATATTTTTGCAGTGTTCACTGGCACAGGTGGTTGGTTGAAAGGTTTAGACATCAAAAAAGCACTTTTCTGCTGGCAGACATTTGAAGGCATACTTGGCCATGGACTAAGAACTGGTTTTATTGCACTTTATGTACACCATATAAAATACCAAGGTCTAACACAGCATTTGGAATAAAACAAGCACCCATTTATGTCAAATTAAATCTGCCGAGAGAGGGAAGTGCTAAGTCATTGAGCTTGAGAAGATATCACCATCCATCTGGTCTTGATGTAAGCACAGTACGCTAAGTTGCCTTTCCTCTATTCTTTTCTCCTGAAAGGAAACAAGCTGATTATTTTGGATTCTTACTGAGACTGATGAGAGGTGTTACAGATGTTACCGAGCAGTAGTTCAATGTCTAATTTGGATTCTTTGCAAATGATGCCTTGGTGAAATGAGAGAAAATTGCTAAGGCAAGGTTAATCTATCAGTCAATAGTTTTGGATTGCTGGCTAATATAAAAATGAGTCATAAAATATGCCCTGAACACGTCTTACCTTGTTTTCATAGAAAATGCCCTTAATTGAAATGTCATTGGGCGTTTTTTGGATGCTTGTGAAGGTCTAAAACTGTGCACGCTCACTCTTCAGGCTTCTTATTGTGGTCACGACTGACCAGTGCTGTTTCATGTTGTTTCTTTTGGCATGGCCTTTTGGCAGGTCCGTGTTGGCCTTACTAAAATAGACAACACCCACAGTCCATTTATCAGAGGTAACATGCAGTGTAATTACTCCACCATGTTAATGTAGCATACTGGTATTGCTTTGCTGATGGCATCTCTGTTTCACATGCACGGTTTGAGGGCAGGCCTGGACTTTTTCTGAATTTACTTCTGGCAGCTGTTCTTCAAGTTGTGTTTTATTTACAGCAAAGTCTTTTGAGTCGATGGACTTGAGTTCTGCTCAACTAGAAACGGAAAAACGTCAGCTTTACAAAACAGATTAGGAAAGGTTCCCAAATTAGAATCCTTTTAACTGCTTACTGTAGTTTACCACTGCCTGGGTTACAAGGCCAGAATGGCACCAAAAGCTTTTGTTGTCTTGCTCCAAACCAGAGAAAACACTCACTAAATGTGAATGCACAGTGTGAGCAGCGTGGGAAATATTGTGGCAAAACAGTATTTATTCTTCTTTGCGAACCGTATGACTATTTCCTGTTGCTATTTAAAGTTTTACAATCTTTTCCATGCTGAATATGAGGATTATTACAAACATAAACAAGCAGAATTGTGCACAGTATATGTTTGTTTCTTTGGTCTTATCAAAGAAAAGTCCTCCAGAGCTAAATTGACAATTCATGGGAACAATTTGGGGGAAAAAAATATACATAATCTATAGAGACATCTGCTCATGTTTCTAGAAGATTCCTCTGGAAATGTTCAGTTTGAGAAATGAAGGAATATTAAGAATGTGCTTTTTGCAAACTAAAGTGTTCTATTTTAGTTAGCAGCAAAATAAATATATATGACTGTATAAAACAAAGTGTCAGACATGTAGGTTTCTAATGAAAGGTCTTTGCCTATTTCACTGACTGTTGCCAGTCGTTAAAGTGTGTCATTTCAGAATAATGAGAAATGGGCAAAGGATGCCCAGACTGGATGTGGTCCCAGCGAAAATACCTGAGTGGCTAAAATGTTGACCTTGTTGTATGCAGTCAATAAAGAAACCACATCCTTCACTTTAAAATTGAGTACAAAAAAATTCACCCCCTGAGTTTTTGCAAAGGTTAAATCAAGCATTATACATTGAACAAAAAAAAAACATGGAGCAAGAGTGTTAAACATTTTTTTATTTTTATGTTGTAAAGTTGTAAAGTTGGTCTTTTTAACATGGATGTCTATAAGAACCTGCTCACTAGAGCCTCTAGTGGTCAGCCTAGGCAACTGCAATATCCATCTCATCTTATTACTCTAAAGTAGAGGGTTGCTGTTTGGTTGCAATTCATAACTGATGTGCAATCTGCTGCTGTGGGATGGTGTGGTGAAGAATTAATGCACTGATTAATAATTTCATGCACTGAATAATTTGTTTTTATTCCTCTATTTCAGGTTTCAAGAATTTAAAGCAGTGGAGCTTCTGGTACGTCTTCTGTCAGATCAACCTGAGGAGGTGCTTGTCAATGTCGTGGGTGCACTGGGAGAATGTGGCCAAATATCAGAAAACCTAGTCACCATTCGTAAGAGTGGAGGTATCCAGCCTCTGGTCAATCTGCTCACTGGCACCAATCAGGCTTTATTGGTCAATGTCACAAGAGCTGTTGGAGCCTGTGCTGCTGACCCTGACAACATGGTGTAAGTCTGTAAACTTTTAACATTCTCAAATATGTCAAGTCAAATAAAATCGTTCTGTATTGTGTTACTAAAACATGTTTTTCTGTGCTCATACTAAACTGTTTTCATAGATTTAGTAAAACCTCATTAATCTGGATCCAGAAGAGTTTTCCAGAAACAGCTCACAATACTCCCAGTGTCCAAACTTGGCCCTGTAATCCCTCTCACTGTTACCATTGGCTTGTTATAAGACGACAAGGCATTGTTCCTGTTCGCTGTAGATAATTCCATGTTCACCACTCCTGCAGCAGATCCAATGGGCCCTGGGATGTGCAGCCTGTCCAGGCTCCACACACTCAGCCCTTTGCCTTAATTACAGGGCCCAGAGATTTGTGTTTACCCTACCTGCTGTGAGACTCATAGCTGTGGCCAGGGTAGAGGCCATTTATTGTCTCAGTGCGGTTGGTTTGTATAAACCGTAAAGCACTTCTGACAACGGCCATTTGGAGTTACTAAACAGAAACAAGTAGGGCAGGATAAGTACAGATGAGTACATAGAACCTCCACACCTTTTCACCCAATCCACTTGATCTTGATTATTCTCTACGTTGAGTTTCATTTATTGGAACATGAGAAAATAAATCCAAATATACCAAAAGCAATTCAGAAAACACAAAAATATATGTTAAAGGTTTAAAAACAATTACAAAATCAAAATGGGCGGTTGCTGTTGTCAGACAAAGTGGCCTAAAAACAATAGAGCTATTGCAATAATATAATATTATGTAAACTCAACATTTCTGACATTCCTGGCCTCTTTCAATGTTGTTCCCTCATCAAAAACATGTCTCAAGTTTTATTCAGAAAATTTAAGGCATGTCTGTGCAATTCTGTTTTCCTTTTTTTTGTTCCTAGCACCACCCATAGTTCCTACCACCGCCCACTGACCAATCATATTAATCGCTAATACATATAAATCCTCTTAATGCAGAGCAAACACGCTGCCTGATCTGCAAGTGTGAGAACAGCAGACCTGCACTGAAAAACAATGCACAGACTTTGCATGTTCCCGGAGGAAACCATCCTAAAAACATGCGTCTAGGTTAATTGAATAATCTAAATTCCCCTTAGGTTAGGCTAGATTGAGATGGTTTGGACATGTGCAGAGGAGGGATAGTGGTTATATTGGTAGAATGATGTTGGAGATGGTGATGGCAGACAAGAGGTCAAGAGGAAGGCCAAAGACGAGATATATGGATGTACTGAAAGAGGACATGAAGTTAATTGGTGCAAGAGTAGAGGATACTGAGGAGAGTTAGGTGGAAACGGATGATTCGCTGTGGCGACACCTAAACTGGAAACAGCCGAAAGGAAAAGAAGAAGTAAATTCCCCTTAGGTGTGTGGATGTGTGTTGCCCTGCGATGATGGACCATTGGTTGGCAGTTTGCCAGTGATTGACAGGCTGCACCTCTACCGAGACAGCTGTGGTGCAAAAGAGATATTGTTTTTTGCAGTAACCATGTTTGTTTTCGCTAAGCACGAGAACGGTGGACAAGTAGATTGTCTATACCAGAAGGCCCAGATCCAGTGCCAATGAGGGATGTCCAAGATTGTGGTAGTGCTGAAGATACCCTTCAAAGAAGTTACAGCGAAAACATGAATGGCAGACTATTGCTGCCTTAGGTGTATTTGTGAGACTGACTTAGCTTTGCCAGTGAAGAAAATACCGCCTTTTGTAAAGCATGCCAGAGATGGTATAAGCGCAATCTTTAGGGCAGTGGTTCTCAAAGTGGGTTACATGCTTTCATGATGGTGCGTGAATGACTCTAAGTGGTACGCAAGAAAATAGTGGGAATAAAACTTTTTTTCCCCACTCTCTTTGAAAAAAGCTAAATTTTAATTAAAGTAAGTATGTCGACTGTTGGACGGACCTTGAGGAGCTGATGCTGCAGTTATATTTCCCAGAGGTGATTAGAAGCATCACCCATTCACCACCATCCCTAGTTCATTGTCAGTGTTTTACCACGAGAGCCTTATCAAGATTGGCATAGATTGATCAGCCACTGCTGCACAAAATCGTTACATTTTTTGTTTGTGAAAAATAATAAACTATTCAGGCAAAAATTTTTGCAAATTCAAATTGTTTTTCAGTTTATTTTAATTTGTTTCATTTTCTTTGATTTGCAACAATCTTTTTGTTCAGGCAGTCAATTTCACAACAGCTTTTCCCCATTTTGCTAATGCATGAATAGGTCTTCCAGGTAGATTCCTGTCATGTGCAAATCTGCTTTAACGCCACCTTCCTGTACTGAATAGAATTTAATTTAACTAATCTCTGCCTCATGAGAGAAAATGATCAGGTGCTGTTGTGTTTATGTGTTGCGATATAAACAACTTAAAATTACCATATTTTACTGTTACCTACAGGTAATGCTCAATCATTTTACGACCTTAAAAAGTGCACCAGGCTGAAAGGTAAATAGTTTTTGTTTTAAACATGTTTTTTTCACAATAACCTTTGACACAGGTCTTTATTGTTTATGCTGTCAGTCCTGTCTGGTGCCTACAATAATCCTAACAAATATAGAGCTTAAAATCTGTTGAAATTATTAGTATTTTTCTAAATTCAGGACTAAAGAGTACTTTGCTTACACAAATTATTACAAAAATATTTTTGAGAAAGACGTAGACTTTGAGAAGAGATTCCATGCTAAGGATCTTTAGTTGCGTCATCATACTGCAGTAGAGAGGTATGTATCCCTTTTTCAAGTACATAATATTGTCAGTCCCATGAAGGATTTACTGTCCTCGCGGGACAGTGTAAGTCTTTCCCTGTTATCATGTTTCTCAAACTGATTTATTATCAGGATGAGGACTGGGGTACAATTGGTGACCAGTGCTAAGGCCAGCCTTAGTTCACTGGCGCCTCCCTTTGCTGCGTGGTTTAGTAATTATGACAGCACTGAATGTCAGCCTTGTCACTGGATGCACACATGGGAAACAGGTTACAAGTTATTTATACCTGACAAACGGACCGCACTGAAGAGTCATTTGCCTGAGCTTCCCAGAGCTTGACTACATCCTTTAGTAGAATCATATCCGCAGCATGAAATACAGCCTGCTCTTAAGTAAACCGTACCCAGAAGTAGTGAAATATAGAAAGACTTGTCTCTGAGAATGTTTGACTTGGACAAGAGATGTTCTCTGGGTTTTTTCCTTCTCCGGGTCACCAACAGAAGCCGAGTCAAATGCTGTAGTCTATGCAAATGTATGTGTTTATCTACAGTAAGCTATAAATATCTGCAGAGCCCTCCAAGAGCATTATATGGGTCATCCATTGGCCAGCCTGATGTGAAAATGTTGTAATGGGGTTCTTGGAAGGTAAGAGGCACATAGGGGACTGCAGGTGGGTTGTGATAGAAAAGCCATGCTGAGCAGCTTTCTGATCTGGTACTGGAATGTTTTCATCACCACTTCAGGAGGGAAAGTCAATACCTGAGCCAAGTTGAACCCTGAGAAAAGCAGACATTCAAACATGTTATGGAAACAAGTCCTGAACTTGTCCTGCTTTGGAAGCTTTGTCTAATGAATCTAAAGTATTGATGGATGTGTGTCCTTCAGAATCATTGATCGTCTTGATGGGGTTCGTCTTCTGTGGTCTTTGCTGAAGAACCCTAATCCTGAAGTTCAGGCTAGTGCTGCATGGGCCATCTGCCCCTGCATTGAGAATGCAAAGGTATGTTATTATAAATTAATTAATTAACTACGAAGAAAAAAATGCTGTTTTATTAGCTGTCTTGTGACCATTACACTTTGAGCACAATATCATCTCTCTGAGGAAAGGTCCAACAAGAGAAAATAATAACTCACCCACACTGCCATTTTCCGCTGATTGCAATTTCCAGTATTACATGTTTTTATTATCAAAAGCCTCAACTTGTGTTGTGAGCGCAAGGTCGATTTGTGTGAATCTTTGGGAGATTGGGACTCAGCTTGAGTCAAAGACCAGTGAAGACAGGCATTGCTGCTCCAAGAGTCATAAAGTAGCAAAAACGCTCCAAAGACCCTAGGAAAGGTAGTGGCAGTCGCTAAGTTGGCAACATTGGATCATGTTTGAACGCTGCTTTTAATGTCATTTGAATAGCACATATTTCCATTGACACAGTCTCTTTCTACGCACTGTACATGTCAAAATGATATCTAAGATCAACAAATCTACTTGTCTTTGATTTGTGTAGACAACTGGTTGCAAAGAATCAAACAGAGCCTTTTATACTTTCTGAAAAAACATGGTTTTCAAATGGGGTCATCTCTCTCACCATTATCTCTTTTAAAAAGTCCATATAATATAATGTGTATAGAATAATTTTTATTGCTGGGTTAGTGGGTCTAGTATATCTAGTTTTATATATTATACGTAATATATTTTTACAACATACTATCAGACAATATCAGATTCAGTGTGTAATAAAAAAGTGTAAATGTATTTCCATTAAAACTAATACATTAGTAAATGTTAGCAGTTTTGGTTTTGTTAGCTTGTTTTCACAACAAATAATTAACTTTAATTAAATACAGGTTGAAATTTCCAAATGCTGTGAAATGAAGAACTATTTACTAATTTCTCGGGTGGGATTTAGTGAATTGTTCTTCTACATATTATGAAAAAATATTTATGTCTGTATATAGAATCTATAAAAATACTGTATTGTCCAAAAAGGGTGCCAAGTTTATTGAAATCAAATGTTTTTCCTCATTTTGGCATCTCATAGTCTGTAAAAATAGCTATACATATGGATACTGATTTATTGATGTATAAATAAAGATATACTACACCACTCTTATGAAACAAAACAAGAATGACATATTTAAGCTCAAATTTAGCCTTCTTCGTTATCCATCAGATTAGAATAACAACATCGCGTAAATCGACAAAGCAGTCAATTTCACCTATTTATAGAAGAAATCTCAGTGCTGGCACAGAGCAAGTCTGCGTCCATGAGCCTGTTGTGTAACACATTAACACAAACACACCATTGTTCCCCTAGATTACCAGCAGTGTTGCAAATAAAAGAGTATCAATTGTATAAAGTATGCTTATATTTTTAAACAAAACAACTGATTTCTGCTTCTCACATGGGAAGGATTTAATTTTTCTTTTATATATCCTGGCTGTGGTTTATGGATAAGCAACTGCATTGGGTTGGCAACCTTTTGCGTTCTCATTCAGAAAGAGTAGACTGAACACAATGTGAACTTATAAACACTTTTGCACCAGAACCTGATTACTTTTGTTGCAGCAGTTATTTACCGTAGATTAAGGAATTAACAGATCCAAAGTCAGATTTATCAGAAACACGCTTGAAAACAGCATATGAACAAAAAAAAAAATATATGAAATTTTTTGTTGTTGTGTTATTATGTATACGATTGCATGATGTTGCTGGGTCAGTATAAGGTAATCCACATGTGCTGTCTGCTAGAAAGACATCTATATATAATTAACTCAAAGTGGTTATTTTAAATATAAAATAACTAACTTTTTTTATCCATAGCTGTTTTATGGGATCAACTTCATCCCAAGAATGAAAAATTGAAAAGCTTATGAAAGGGTCTTTATGTCAATTATTAGCTTTAAAAAATTCTGTATCATCATTTGTATGTTTCTGAACAGATTGTGGCTTTTGGTTATAATCAAAAATGGTTAAAAAATGTGAAAAAGCTATTTTCCAAAGGGACCTTTTACAATGGCATGGTGAACACATATTACCCAATCTCATAGTCTCTAATTGTTGGCGAGTTTAGATACCCTTGCTCCAGAAATGCACATAATCCTCAAATAGCTCTGTCACGTGCAGTAGGTTTAGTTTATGGCAGTGGGTTTTACCAAAAATGGAAAAAAGTTAAAGCGTACAAAAAAACCCACATTAATATATGGAAAACCCGGCCAATCAGACGTTAACAGAAACTCTAGTAGATTTAAATGTTATCATCTGCAGTGGATTTGTAAGATGGGATCTACTCCATCAAATCAGGCCTGCAAAGAGGTGGAGTAGGGACCTTCTGAACCATATGAATGAGGTTGATCATGGTCATACAATGAAACAGATACATCTGTGCTGGTGTATTTTAAATATAACAATTCCTGCCGTTTGTACCTTTAAATTCAGTTTTCCTTGCTCATCTTCACTTTCAGCATCTAGTTCTTTTATTTATCTCCCCTGGGCCTTTCCCTTTCCCTCGTTCAGCTTGGCTTACATTGGTTTTGTACATTGTTTGTGTTTCATCCGCTCTGTCTCTTTCTCCCTCGCTCTTCCTCCCTCTCTGCACGTCTCACTTCGTGCTGTGTTTGCTGATGTGGAACTTAGTGGTGGATGTTTTTGTGGGCCCTGGGTTGAAAGGGTTCTTCAGTGACCCTCCGCAGCTGGTGACTCTGCCATACTTCCTCTTGTGCTCCCGCTTCTCTCTCTCTCTTTCCCAGTGTTCATCAGTATTCCTCTACTGCCATTTCCTGTGTGAGACTAACTGCAGATTCCTCCCTTCTCCTCCCTGCTCTCTGCAGACACACTAAACACAAAGCTCATCCTTTGGCATGACATTAGAGGATCCTCACTGATGCTGCTGTCTTCACCCCACTCCACACTTTTGACCTCCTTTTAGATGGGCTATGTTTTACTAGGACGTGCACAAAGGTTTATTAGGGTTAAACTGTGTTGTTAAAACAAGGGTTATAAAAGGACAGTTTAGGATGTTCTCATTATATATCTCTGAGATACAACTTACAAGAGTTTATGGAATTTAGCCATGACCTAAAGAATTACATTACTAGATTTGGTTTTGCCTGGTCCATGACCAGAAAAAGTGGTCCATAATCATTCTGTGGCATTCCAAGTGATGTCATTCCTCGACGGTTAAAAGTTAATATTTTTTCCTCTCGAAGATTGGCTTTTGTTGATTCCCAAAACCGTATTCGTCTGTTAATCATTGATTCAAATCTAATTAGTGCTTTTTCAATAGATAATGTCGCCTGATTTAGTGGTTTCAGTCAAGATTCATGTGATTTTCTTGTCACTGCTTGGCACTTTTGCTTTATAAAAACCTTTCATCATGGCAATACCATATGTTCAGACAATGCAAGGCAAAAAAGCATCTCTGCCTTCATCTAGCCTAAAAACAACCAGTTGGATTTTTGGAATATTTGCATGAAATTCACAGATGGGGTTTTTTGGTAATTCGGTAGCTCCAGATATATAAACATTTGTGCAATGTCATTGGTTGACCAGTAATTAATGCAAAATTTTTGACGTCGACAATAAGTGAAATGTATTTAATACAAAATTGCGTACCGACATGCTGAATCTCACAGTATGTGGATTGTCTCAAATAGCGTAATGGGAATGATGCTTAGGACGTAACACAATGAAATGTTACCGTTGGTCAATCTGGTTTGCCACAAAAGCTGCTCCTTCTTTGTTACAGGATGCTGGAGAAATGGTGCGTTCTTTTGTGGGGGGTTTGGAGCTCATTGTTAACTTGCTGAAGTCTCAGAATAAAGATGTCCTGGCCAGCGTGTGTGCAGCCATTTCCAAAATTGCCAAAGACGTGGAGAACCTCGCAGTTATTACAGACCATGGTGTTGTTCCTATGCTGGCCAGTCTCACCGACACCGTGAGTGCTCCTTCATTTCCTTTAATTTTTTTTGCATTTCGTCATCAATCATTCATTCATTCTCTTTACCCACTTAATCCATTAGGGTTCTGCACTTTGGGCGAAATGCAGGGTACATCCTGAACAGGTTGCAAGTCCATTGTAGTCTCTTTTATCAAATCAACTTAAATTTAACATAAATATTTTATCCATTCTTCTAGAGATTGCTAGTGTAGTGTTCTGCTGAATCCACAGGAGATTTTGTTTAAGTCTTGTTTGGTCAAATCTGAATTTGTAGAACTACAAAAACTCTACAGATAATTAAAACTCCAATGTGAAGTGGTCAATCTAAAAATGTACATTTTTACTGTTTGTACACAAATGCTTGAGACAGTTTTGATGTTATCATGCCATTCAATAGTTAATATTAGTTGTTATCAACATTGTGATTTTAATATGTTCCTAATTTATCTCCTGGCAGCCCTGAGTAAATGTAGAAGGTCCTTTTGTGGTATTGCTTTACCATTCGGTTAGCTAAAGGATTGTTTATTTCCTGATATGTTAATGTTGTGTTCCAAACCCCATCCTTAAACCCAGCTCTGTTTTGTCCTGCTCAAAAAAACCCTGATGAGAACAGCACATCATGTATGATAACATCTGAAAGAGGCGAATACGTTCAATAATTAATTCTGATTCATCTCTTTTATTTGGTCAATTAGGAGGATGAAAAGTTGCGTCGATACCTAGCAGAAGCCATCGCCCGTTGCTGTACTTGGGGGAGTAATTGTGCATCATTTGGGGAGGCTGGGGCTGTAGCCCCCCTGGTACGATACCTTCATTCTAAAGACCCTTCAGTGCACCAGGCAACGGCTCAGGCTCTGTTTGAGCTATCCAAACACCCCAACAACTGCATCACCATGCATGAAAATGGAGTGGTCAAGGTACACCTTTTATCTATTTTTATATTATAAACCCATATTTCTGGCTTGGTATTGCTAAAAAAACATGAGTAGGATGTTTTCAAAGTATTGCTAAGTCTTGAGGGCAGGAAAATAAGACATGTTTTCTTTATTTTTAAAATATGTTGGTGGTGATTGATTTGGTGGGTGGATGTTAGACTGTAGCCATCATGGGAATTCAGTAGAGCAAACACGAGTATGTATACTGAGCTCCGCTTCAGCACCCCCAGTCATGCCTGGGGTCCTAGGATGCCAAGCCTGTGGAGCATTGGTAAGCTGTTGCATAGGGAACTGTTGCTAGGAAGAAGGAGCAGAATGTAACTGTGCCATGACTGGGAATCTTCATATGTGCCATATTCTGGAATTCATTCACTCAAACGAAAATTATTTTAGACACCGATTCCTTATGAGGCCTTTAAAAATGTCCACATTTACTACTCAATGTACAAGTCAGGATGGATTTGTGTGTTAGGTGTGATTTTATTAGCACTTCTACAGGTTATTTGTGGAACACTGCTCTCTGGATTTCAAGCATTTCAAGATGTGGCTTTTAGAGAGACACTTCTAGATTGCCTCTGCATTAAATTAACCTAAGGCAAAATCCCTGCTGCATGAAATGTCCTTAATGTTTACGAACTTGTGTACGAACAATGTGGCTTCAATAAATGAGTACAAGCAATCTTTTAGCTCTCTCAGAGCTGTCTTGAAGGCTGAGCAAAATAAAACACGGTGAGTACATGGGGTCTTCTGCATGTTGCAGCCAGCCTCAAGTGATCACGTGTACTACCCATAAACCCTCATCTTTAATTGTTTTTTATCCGTTTTGAACCTCTATCAATCGTAAAAAAAAATCTGCTTTTGTGCCCACAATTTCTCTCAGTTTCAACAGTTACAAACAGAGGCGGAGCTTAGTACAAAGTTTACTTTTTTATATCAGAGTACAACTGGATTTTTTTATTTGGTTGGACTTCTTTAATTAATAATTTTCAACTCAGTAGTATAGTTTACAGGTTTATCAGTCCATATGTGTTTTCATCATGGTCCAGCACTGTAAAAATGATTGCAGCCATTGCTGCTTCAGCTCCGCTCCTGTGCTACACTTCTTTATGCATTCTGAAAGCTTATACATGGGAGCAGACACTAGCAAGGCTTTCACTATACCTTATCTTACAGTGTGAATTTTATACTGTCTTTTACTTCATAACTCTCTTTTTGCTATTATAAAACAGTATTTTTACAGGAACAGAAAAGTTTGGCATTGTAGTAAAACACAGATACCTACATCATCTGATGAAGTATGGTATTCACCATCATCTTATGATATACTCCTTAAGATCATCCAAGAGGCTTGACTGGAACAGGAGTTGGAACAGTAAAAGATCAAATGGGCAAATGTCCCTATAACTTTAAACTCATAAAATCACCATGTGATGTTTGGTAAACAAGTTTCAGGAGGAGTAATCAGGGAATGCCATCAGCTGCTCTCTACCGAGCCATCACTCACTCCATTATTTAAGCCCGTCCTACCTTCCTCTCTTTGACTTAGTTTGAACTTTACCTACCTTCCACCCCTTCTCCTCAATGGGGGGTAAAATGCAGATACCTTGAGCTTGCCTTGTATGTTAGGACTCACCACTCTATGCTTACTACAAGGCAGGCCCTGGTGGTGAACCTGTGAATCAATTATTTGAAGTTCAATGTAAAAATGTAAACTGATTTGCAAGTTGACTGTCAATCACAGCTTTAAACTATATTTTACACGGTTACCAGTTCCACTGATAAGTCAGCTTGATTTAGTGAACAATAGAAGGTTTAACAGTTCTTTCACTTCTGCCGCCTCCACTCTAATTTCAGTTTGATGGTGTCTAAATGAAACCAATGAGATTTTCACATGAGAAAACGCAATGTTCGTAGATACAGTTAAATCCCCACACCCCCAATAACAACTGGATTTAAATTATGAGCATGGTTGTCGTATCGCAGCCAAATATTTTTTTCCCATGTTCTCTTAATGGTCTGCTATAGTCTGGTGCAGGGAATGCGGTTCAGCTTTACCCATAATTGGAGGCTGGATTGAACTTTGGGTGTTCCAAAAGCATAAAGTCTAATTTGCAAAAGGAGACAGAAATTGCTCAGTATGTCTATGGGAATCCATGTTTTAATTTCATGCAGCAGCTTACCACAGCTGCCCTGCATTGCTCCAGTTTGACTCGTTCTGTTGCTTCCACTTGAACATAAGTACACATTAAAAATATGACACATAAGCATTTATGACAGATTATGTGTAAAAAAAAACTAGATTTCCTGCCAATACAAATGAGTTGGAGACAGAGTTTATCAAGGGATGATGTCTGCACTGCAGTTTAATTTATGACTGGGTGTAAAACTCACAGTTGCCTCTTCCTATTATTGCAATCGTATTTCAGAGGCTCTTGCTCAACCAAAAGCGTAGCTCTGTAATGATTTCCTCTCTCTTTCTCACTTTGCGTGCTGTGTCCTCTCAGACTTCTGTTCTGTCTGTTACTTTGCTGCTCAGCATTCTTAATGATGTAGAACTCAGCCCCCTCAGGCTTTCACAGAGCAAATTAAGCATTGAGGAGAAAATAATGCACGCTGGAAAACATATTAGACATAGGCTTTACAGCTTGTCCCAACTCTGCTCTTTTGAACATAAAAACCATCAACTTTTAATATTTGGTTATTTCATACAATATGAAAGAACATTTGTAACTGGCCTGTTATGAAGTCTCAAGTGTGGGAACTAATGCAGCTTGGTGCACACTTTCTCTGTTTATCATTGTTCAACATTGTGCAGTGTATGGAAATAAAACACACTCTTCAATTGATTTGACACATACACTCAGTATCTCTCAGCTTTCATTCGGACGTGTCTTCTTGTGTTTGATGCTCAGAAAGCTCCGTCTCTCTTTTCCTCCAGCTCGCCGTCAGAGATTGTTTGCTGAAACCATAAATCCCAGCACACTGCTTTAGCCAGAGTTTCTATTAAAGAGCCCCTTTCATAAGCAGAAATACCTTTGCGAGACAAATTACAAAATACAAAATATAGTGTAATTATCATCTGAGAGTGTTCCAGCTGTTGCAGGTTTCCAGATCCTGCTATGTTTTGTGTGTTTCTGAAAGCACACCGTCAAAGTATTCCATGCAACTTCTCTCCTGAGGCTGTAGGTTTACTTGTTGTCATGTTTATATTTTAAAAACAAACCCTGCATACAAATAAGTGTGTTTGTAAGTGATATGATGGTAGAGATTTCATCTTCCTGTGTAAAAATATTCCATACGTTTTCTTTTAGTCATGGTTTGTGTGTAGCTGCTATGGATATGGCTAGCAGATGACGTCCTTAAACACTCTCGGCTATTCAGTAGCATGTGTATGAATTTCAGATGTTTAATGTCTCGATGACACGAAACTGTTCTGGCTGAGGTATGCCATACGGGGTTTCCCAGCTTTAAAAGTTAGAAATGTTTGAAGTTCTTGAAGTGGGTCATGAGGTATCTTTGAGCGCAAATTGGGGAGAGGTGGTGGTACACCCTGGACAGGTCGCCGGTCCATCGCAGGGCATTCACACTGGACAGGTCACCGGTCCACTCACACATTCACACCTAAGGTGGTGTTTAGGTTATTCAATGCAGCCTGCTTCTGGGATAGTGGGGGAAACCGGAGTACCCGGAGGAAACCCACGCAAGCACTGGGAGAACATGCAAACTTCTACCAGGCGAGCCTCAAACCGACAACCTTCTAACTAGAAGGTTAGCCCACTGCGCCACTGTGCCCCTCCTAAATATACAGTATGTGATTTTATCTTAGTTTGAGATTAGTTTAGTAACAGCATCCTAAACTCTGTATATCCACATTTATCAGACAGTTTGTGCAAAAGAAACTGTGGCCAGGAGAAGTTAAATGCACTTCAGCCTAAGAAACACAAGCAAATAGAAAAATATGATTTTCACTAATTAAGCATAACATTTTCTAAATAGAAAAAATTCCACAACTTTGAAAATGCTTCAAAATGCACAGGAAAGAAATTCAGAAACATGAAAAGCCCACTCTGCCTCTGTTTTTTTTTTTGTAATAGTAAATAGTAGATTATTTGGTCATGTGACTCTACAAATCTTCTTGTATGATTAAATTAGATAACAAAAAGACAAAAAAAACTTATAGAACAATAGGTAGATTAGGTAGATAGGTAGAATAGGTAGTCATAAGCTGTGTTTCCGTCCACCTATTTTAAGTGCATTTTGGATTTTCACATGAACGAAACCCTGGGTGAAAATGCCAAGATATGTATTCATTTTTTTAAAAAGTGCATAACATTCTGTGCACATCTGAGTAGGATAAACGTTTTATTTGATAAGAAAACAAATATGCATAAACTATGACGTAAACGCATTTAGTGAATAAATCCCAGCATGCACATCAAAAAATCATTCGATTTTACAACAGAAGCACTTTTATACAGCTCTCGGAACTGGGGTGCGATGGAGCGGCGGTAATGGACTAACCAACGGACCGATTTCATTGACAAAATCTGTTATCACAGTCATTCATGATCATCACCTCTCAGAACTGTCTTGACCGGCTGCGTTCCCAAAGCAGTCTCCCGCCTCCAAAGGCAATATGGCATTACTGTGAATATTTCGTCTATGTATTCTAAGAGGCAAATAAGTTATTATTTATGAAAAATTTTTATTTGGCTCTAGTTTATCAGCAAGTGACTATTTTGTTCTATTGGACTCGTTGGATGGAAACAGTGCTTTATTCAATTACAGATATTTGATGTGATTTTCCAGTTTTGCGTATAAATTTATTTTGCATCTCCGGTTGGAAACATGACTATTGACTGTAAAAAAGTGTGGACACAATACCATTGTTCCATAATGAACAGGATTTGGCCGCTGACAAGATCGTAAGGAGGAGTCTGCACATGCTCAGAGCAACTATATTTCGCTTGTTAAGTTGTGACATCGCGCAGCGCTTCCGGGTCCTGGCTCTCCACTCTCCCATTGACAGACAATTGGAGAAGGCACTGAAACTTTGATCATTATTTCTCCAAAAACGTTTTAAAACGATTTTAAATCAAGTGAAACATTACGTGTAGATTACCAATAATGTATCGTAATAAAAGTAGAGTCAAGGTGTCCTAAAAGATATTACATTTATACAATGGAAACTGCTGTTCGGAAACGATAACGCTACAGAACAGCAGTTTTGTTATAATCATCTCTCGAAATAACACTTTGGATGTACAAAAACACAACTTGATATCACAACCTTTGAGGCATGCGTACGTACATTCGGTGATTAAAGAAGCAGGATTGATTAATACACAAACAAATAAACATCTGAATATATAAATACAAAAACATTGGTTGTCTCATCGACCTTTAACCAATTATAGTTGTGTTTGTATTTACAAAAATGTACCTTTATTAAAAGCTTGAAAAGATCACTGAATAGAATGTAGAAAAAACATTGAGGGTGATTTAAATTTAAACCCCTTTCTTCAGGAAGTGCCAGCTTACTGCTGTTGCACTTAACACTGCAACACCTACAAGTGTGACATCGCATGTCTGCAAGTGTGTGTACTTATGTGAAAACGTATACATGTGCTTTTGCTGAAAGGAAAGCCTGGGAAAACATGCTTTTGCCCTACACCTCCTGGAGGTCAAGATTCTCCCGTCCTTCCAACCTAAAAGACAGAAGGTCTTAGAGCCTCGCTTTCATTTTTCAAACATGAGGCGAGTTATCATGTTTCTGTGGTTTGGGAGTGTTTAACAAGCGGCCTATTCTAGTCTGTTGAGGAAGCAGCTGAGAGAGCTATGAAGGGTTGGGGTAGACAGAAAGCAGGGCTTATCTGAGGCTTCACTCCAAACCCTGGGAGCCCCAGCTTGGCTAGGGCTGAATAACACTCTATGAGCTCTGGCAAACGGTGGTTGACCCCTTCAATGGGCATCCTACGACTGCTCACAAAAGCAGCTTGTCTGAATGTCCTGGCATGTTGATGCAGCCACATCCTTTCGTTCCAATGCAATGTTTTGGGATCTATTTTTAAATAGCCAAATATGGATGAACATGACAGCTGGTTCATTCAGACTGAGGAAATTATGTGAAGAACTTGAGAGTACGGGATACAGAGGTGGAGAGACACTGTCCCAGCTTCTTGTGCATCCGTTCACGTCTCAGGAATTCATTGGAGTCCACATCAGTCTTTTCTTCTGTTTATTCTTTAGTATTTAAGCAGAGAATTCTGGGAATGTCTTGCATCTTCGTAGTTTAAATTGACTTCTTAATATTGGGGCATGTTTGTATAACTTGAGAAGTGTTCCAACTTTGCCTTAATGATTTATTTTTAGTGAGGTTTTGATGACCGTCAAATCTAGAAATATTAATAAAGATGATTAGAAAACAGCTTAAATGGTTGTTGACTTTGTGATGGAGATAATGAAAATACAAGTATTTTTAAAATGTACATTGTGCATTGGTTTCAATCCAATGTTTGTATGTAATTCACCAAGAAATTCTACTTCCACCAGTCATTTCTTAATCAAAGCAAGTGGATTAGGAATTTAATTCATTTTTTACATTTTTCCAAATTTTTGTTCAACTTGTAACATGATTTGTATTCAATGTTGTATATTTTAAAATTGTAAGTTACTTAAGTCATTTTTAAAACATTTCTTCTGGACAGATTTAATTTCCTAAAGGCGAAACACAATCTTCGTAGTCATGTCATCTTACTTTTGGAGGCGGGAGACTGCTCTTTGGGAATGCAGACGCTCAAGATGTTCAAGAAGACGTTCTGGATGATGATAATTCCAAACTACAGACTTTAGAAATTTTAGAATGACCAAAACAACAATTCAGATGTTGTACAATGAAATCGGTCTGTTTTAGTCCTTTAATGCTGCCCATCGCACCAGAATTCCAACAGAAAAATGCATTGCCATTGCATTGTATCGGGATTCATTCCGTAAATGCGTTTGCATCATAGTTTATGCACATTTTTTCCTATCAAACGAAAAAAGTTTATCCTACTTTAAAAAAAAGCAAATCTTTTAATGGACATTTTCAAAATATTTCTGCATCTGGTATTTTTTGTATGCGATATCCAAAATGCACATAAAAATAGGTGGATGGAAATGCAGCTATTGTCAGTGATAAACTCTAGTCTGACATCTGCATGAGAGGCTGAAAACCAGGAGAGATGGCATTGCACAATAAGAGAGGGTCAAGTCTGGGACATGGGCTTTACTAACTAAAGTCTAAACTAAACTTTTTATTCTATTCTTATCGATTGATCAGTCTTTGCTGCGTCTCGTTCATGATTTAATGAGACCCAACCCCTTTTGGCCTCTGCTTCATGTGTGCAGGTTAGGGTTTTTTGACACCCAGTCTACTCAATAAATATGTATAAAATATACCGTTTAACATCATGTTTGACACATTTAACAACATAAAAACTATAAATAAAAGAACCAGCATAAGAAATAGAGCATTAACTCAGAGTACACAACTCAAAGCAAAGCAAAGCGCCACTAAATTCCCTTAACCAGAAACTCTACCTTTAAAATTTTGGAGACTAAGTTATTGATGCACTTTTAGAAGTTGAGAGTTTCCCTAGACTACGCCTGAGTTTCAATTCTCTCCATTGAAGGAAGATTTGAAAATATACCGCTATGAATTAGGACACCCCTACGAAGCTGGTAGTTTTTGCAATTGTGTAATTTTATCATGATAAGGCTTATATTGCTGCATAATTTTTTGTAAAAACTAGCAATTAAAATTACTTTTATTGA